>CM076583.1:1195161489-1195303209 GCA_034641835.2 Pinus albicaulis
TGCGATATTTCTTTCACAATTATTCTGTGAAAACTAATTTGTTAGAAGAATAATTTTACATAATTTTCATCTCTTTCGACTATTAAATGATCTATATTACTGATAGTTGAAAGATATCATTTTAGATCACATAAAGGAAAAACAACCTGGGTATAGATTAGATTAAAAATTTAGATAGATGCATATATATTAAAATAATTATCCATTTGCATGCTATATTCACAACACCCTCAAAATCATCCTTATTGGGAAACTGGTCCCATTATCCCCATTCGGAGCCACTACACCAAATGAAAAAGGAGCTGCTTTAAGGTTCAGACCAGGTGGTTTTCCCCCATGTTTTGGCAACGGAATTCTGAGGCTCTGGGCCAGCTTCCTGGGCGGGGGACATTCCATGAAAGCAAGAAGCCAAATAGATACCAAGGGTATCTAGCAGCCATGAGTACTATCGTACAATCTGAGCCTGGATCTTTTGAGGAAGCCGTAAAGCATCAAGTCTGGAAGGATGCTATGCACGAAGAATATGAGTCCATTATCAAGAATAATGTCTGGGATGTGGTTCTGAGACTGGAGGACAAAGCAGTTGTCACCTCGAAATGGCTCTATAAGATCAAGCATGGATCTGATGAAAGTGCTGAAAAGTTCAAGGCAAGATTCGTTGCCCATGGCTCCTCTCAAAAAGAAGGCATAGACTATGATGACATATTTGCACCTATGACCACCCTCCAATCTATCATAGCCCTTACTACTACGCAAGGATGGAGTCTTCATCAGATGGATGTGAAGACCGCACTTCTGCATGGTGCGATAAAGGAAGAGGTGTATGTGGAGCAACCTCTGGGGTTCGAAGTCCAAGATCAGGTACCCATGTCTGCAGGTTGAAGAAAGCCCTCTATGGGTTGAAGGAAGCACCCAGAGCTTGGTACGAGAGGATAGATAGCTACCTGATGAAGCTGGGCTTCACTCGTAGTAATTTTGATCCGAACCTTTACTTCTGCTGCCAATGGAGAGAAGCCTATCTAGATGTATATGTGGACGACCTTCGCTCGAAAGGTGCTGACCCTCTCATTCATCAATGTAAGAGGGAGCTAGCTTCCGAGTTCGAGATGAAGGACCGGCATCGATCCATTACTTCCTGTGCAGCGGAGGCTCTGGCAGAGACTGGGTGAGATTTTCCTTTCTCAAGGAAAACATCATGTAAGCTTCAGAAATATTTTGTATGGTGGAATCGTAAGTTCGTTGTCGGCACCAATGGAGCTCAACTTTAAGAAGTTGAGTGGTAGTGTGGCTGGGCCTGTGCTAGCAAATCCTACTGAGTATCTTCAACTCGTAGGGGCCCTGATGTTCTTAATGAACACTCGTCTGGACGTATGTTGTGCAGTGAACACTTTGAGTCAACACATGGTTGATCATAACATTCACTGGGTTGGTGCCAAGAAACTCTTGAGATATCTCTGAGGCACGATAGACCATGGGCTGAGATACACTGCCAGGAGTATGACACTCCGTGGATATACTGATGCCGATTGGGCTGGCAGTGTGGTGGATCATAAGAGCACATCGGGATGCTACTTCAATCTTGGTTCTGCTTCGATCTCATGGATGAGCAGGAAGCAGAAGTCGGTGGCTTTGAGCACCGCGGAGGCCGAATACATTGCTGCAAGTATGGCCTGTTGTGAAGCAGTTTGGTTGCGTAAGCTCTTTAGTGAGCTGTTTGGACATGTGCTAGATACCACTATGATACTCTGTGATAACCAGAGTGGGATTCGTATGACTGAGAATCCTGTGTTCCACGACCGATCCAAGCATATTGATATCATGTACCACAAGTTCTAGGATAAGAGACAAAGGAAGGCTTTACGTAAGGTTGACTACATAGGCTACATGGAGCATGTCATCGATATTCTCACAAAGCCCCGGGGAAGGTCATTTTTTGTCCTAACCTTATGTGAGTCTAAATACGGCGGAACGATGTTATGCCTCGAGGATCCTATTTGCCAATGAGCTCTAGGAGCTTCGGGGATTCGGGGGATAGCTTCCCCGCGCTAGAAGCAACCGCAGTAATAGGCTTTTCGAACCTTGTTGTGCTTTTGCCCCACCGTTATGATATTGAGTTGGTTCACCTCTCTTTGATCTCTGCCCCGCATGCATCCTACCCATGGAGTTTCGAACTCATGGGAAGTACCTCTCATTTGGCCAATCAGGTGGGAAGAGCAGAGACTAAGGGTGTAAACATCGATGGATGAATTAGAGATTATCGTGGCGTATCTGTGATGGAAAGATCCAACCACTCGATCCGGATCAAGTCTAGTGAGGCTTCGAACCTCCTACTACCTCCTACCGACTTTGGGTAAGATAAACCAACTTCGGTTGGTATGAGACTCTTTGTGATTCTTACAGAGGTTTCGCACTGGCTAATTTGTCAACCGGAATGATGTCTTTGTGACTGACCCACTACTGTTCTGAAATAAAGAAGCTAGCAAAGCAAGTTACGGCGGGATCACACACAATGTTTGGATTGCACAGGTGGATAGAGTTCTCCCTAGTTGAGAGGGAGTGTTAATTTTGGACAACTAGGTCCAAACTCCATGTTGTGATGCTCAGATGAAGATACCAATATTTTTATTGGGTTCCTCTTTCGGAGAGGTGCAAGATCGATCTAAAGATCATCTTGATCCGATAAGCAGAACATTTATTTTGAATTTATTCAAGATATGTGCAGGTCGGCCTTAAGGTTTTGTGCCCCAACAGTGGTGTCACACACCCTCACTAATGGATATATATTGGCCAACGTTGGAGGACATTTTCACTCATCTCATCCTCACACATTTCTCTCTCTTCATATGATTGGTTCAATGTCTTTCGTGGCTCTTATCTCCACACATGGGAAATTTCCAGCAGTAGCACATTTCTGATTTCGGTCTAGGGTTTCTGCAGCAAACTTTGACCAGCGTTGACTTTGGTCAACGCAAGGTCAAATCGACTCGAAACTCTCCCAAAATTTCGATTTTCCTGATCCGCATTTTCTGGCACTATTCCCGAGGCAAAACGTTGACTTTGACTTTTCAATGTTGACCTAGCTGCTGCTGCTGCTGTTTGTGTTGACCATTGACTTTTTGGGTTGACTTTTGAGTTGACCGTTTGGCTGTCCTAGAGGGTTGTGTGACATTGTTGGTTGGCTGACCATATTGAGACCTTGTTGGTTGAAGCATCCTGTTGACCGCCGTAATGCACCAACACACTTATATATTTCTGGCTTGTCTTTTCGTCGATCTACTAGTATGTTCTATTAGCATTTTACTTTATTTTTATGTGATTTTTGTCCCATATTGAAGAAAAAAGTAAAGGTGCATCGAGCATAGAACATCTAAAACAACTTATATAAAGTCTCCATAGTCATCACATTAATGGCTGCACCTAAATCAATCAAAGTGTTCTTTATGGGATACCCATTGATAAAGATGGTAACAATGGGGATTCCTGGGTCAGCATATTTTTCAGTAACAAATCCGGTGGACATTAAACTTGCAAGCTTTCCACCTACTTGAATTGTGGAGGGTTCTTTCTTTTGTCTTCTTGGTTTCTTAGTACATAGTTCCTTCACTGTTTTGGAATATATTGGGATATCTTTGATTGCTTGCAACAATGCGATCTTGATGCACATATTTCTCAGTTCATACACAAGATAAAACTCAGGCTGTTTAGTTTTTATCTCCATTTCCAACCTCTCTGGAAAAGGAGGCTGGATTATATGGGATGAGGAATATTTTTGTGGCCTAGATGATTTTGCTGGTTCAGGTGTGGTTTCATATTTAGGTATTTCCAGGCTATCCTCCTCTACAATTTCTTCATTCTTTCGGGCTGAGTCACTAATTTTCCCGATCTAAGTTTAATTTCTCTAACGCATGGTGAACTCTCAGCAGAGTAAAAAAAATTCTGCCAGCCTACTCAGCAGTAATACAAAGAGGGCAGGAAAGTAATACGTGACCAATCCAATATCGTGAGTGAATTTGGATGGTTTTATTTTGGGGTTAGGATGGCATGAGTGTGGCTCTGGGACGAGGTTGATTTGGTGGGGCAGTTAATTGAAGCTGTTGTTGCGATTATATCATTTTTTAAGGTGTGGGCTACGGAGAATAGAAGTTTTGAGTTGGGAAACTTTTTGCAGTAGGGTAAGAATAGTTCCCCTACCACGGTTGTTGAGGGGGCCAAGGCTGCCAGGGAATTGGAACATTCCACATCTGAATTTGAACATAAGGAAATTGAAAATGTGATTATGACATACCTGGAGGACATGGCTGCCATCGTTTTTGAGGTGCCATTGCATAAAGTGCATTGGCATCTTCTTGATCTGCCATCTATGCTGCTTTTATTTTGGGCAGAGAAGGACATTGATCAGTAGAATGCTCAGCTTCGCAAATTCAACATACCTCTATACCGTTAGCAGGGCATTCCCTTAGAGCATGTTTATTCCTACATTTGGAGCAAAATATAGCCAAGGCTTTCTCTAGTTCATCCTGTTTTTCTTTTTCTTATTAGCCTGCAAAACATCCAATTGTGAAGGCAAAGATCAGTTTTAAAGTTTTCAAATAAATTACCCATTTCAGCTTGGGTTTCTCCAACTTCGACGACTGATTTAACAAGCCTGGAAGAAGTGTCTCTTGACCCTCCTCCAACCTTGGAATTTCCTTTGGAATATTTTCTACAAATCTCACACACATCATCATAACTTAGCTTTGATACATCACCTACTCCCATAAAATTTAAGACCTCCAAATATTCTGATCTGATTGCCCTAAGAAAAATGATTCTCTTGGTCTCTTGATCTAATTGATTCATCTTAGATCTTTGTAAGTTATATTGGAATATGTTGGAGCTCCCATGTTTGGCCAGATTGGCAAGAACAAAGATGAGACAACATCAGAACCACTTTGGGGCCCTAAGATCTAGCCCTCCTGGACCCGGAGAGGGATCTCTCCGATAAGACAAAGAATGATATATATTTGAAGCTCAAAAAGAGATGTTAGGCTAGGTATGAAGCACGAGGGGGGTTTAAAATGATTGGGTCGGTTATCGGTTGGGTCGTAGGATCATAGAATGAGAAGGTAATGGGAAGAAAGGAGCAGAGTAGTAGGACGTTTCAACAAAGGAGGATGGGTCGAGGCTGTGCCATCCATTGGGCTATGGAGTCGTGAAAGGAGATTACTCACAAACAACTAGCCAAGGCTTTCATAGGGCACGTCATCTATACTAAAGGATCTTTGAGATAGAGGATGGAATGGGACAATAAGGAGAGAAAGGTGAACACAAAGGGCAGCCTGAGATCAGACCAGAGGTCACCTAACTCCAGATTTGCTTCGGCATACTCTTGAAGGAGAAACAATGAGATTTAGACACAGAACTAGGCCTGAGATCAGAGAAGGGCTTTTAACCTTCAATGCTTCGACACCGACTCACGAGATCTTGGAAAGGTCAATCTGTCGAACAAGGACCCTACAAAGGGACAGTCTTACACTAAATCAACAGATTCTCAAATATGGCCATTATAACAGCCTGCGAGAAGTATATCACAGCAAAAGCCACTGCTAAAATATTCTTTGAATGAGTTTAGGTACAATTTTTTATCCCATATTCTATCATCTTAGATTGGAAAAGCAAGTTCCTTAGAACATTTTGGTCCAGCTTCTAGTCGATGTTGGACACCAAGCTCACCAATTCCACAACTTTCCATCTACAAATTGATGGCCAAACATAAGTCGTCAATTGGATGATCATACACATTCTGCACATGTACAACCCAAAATATCCACACACATGCAATGAGATCTTCTGTTATGTACACCATAGCTATAATTGGGCTCTCCATAGATCAACCAGCCACGATCTCTTTCAAGTGGGCTTGAGATTCCATGCATTATGTCCCATTGACATAGCCATGCCATTTGCAGCCACTCAGGTAGATCCAGCTCATGTCCAGTCTGAGGCTAGCAAGGTGAACAACTTCATTGAGTCCATTTAGCACATCCACCAATAATTTCATGACATATTGGACAAAGCCAATGCTAAGTACAAGCAGCAACTTAATCAACATCAGGTGTCATACAACTTCCAGGTGGACGAAAAAGTGTGGCTACATATGCAGAAGGAGTGCCTCGCTAGACCTCGCTGCAAGCTTCACCCGCTCTGATATGGGTCATACACCATCACCAAGGTTGTAGGGAAAAATGCCTTTCAGCTCAGTATTCCACCATTCCTTGGTCTGCACGCAGTGTTCAATGTGGACCTCCTTCGGCCCTGCTTTCCGCCTCTTTTAAACACATCTGACATGGCATAAAAACTCACACCAACAGAGTTAAACCCAAACTACATGGAACAAGCGAAAACTTATCAAATCATGGATACAAAAATAAATCACACCCGACAACAAAGGATCCCGTTATATCGAGTTTTCAAATCAGGCCAACTACTTCACCAAGGCAAGTGGCTCATGAGGGTTCAATTTTAGTAGAAGTTTCCTCATCTCATGGAGGAACTCAACACAATGGGGACCATTGCTTCCTAATGGGGGAGGAATGAGCTAGGTGGATATTGGTGGCCACCCTTCTATTCCGCTTAGACCCCCACCATTTTTTCTTTCAGTTTTTCAGTTTCCTTAGTTATAACATAGTTTACTATTTTTAGCAATTTTTTCGGGTCATGAACTTTTGAAGTCCTTTTGATTCCCTAAACGACATTTTTTGGAAAACCAAGAGAAACATAGAAGGTCATTTTATGTTTCTCACTCAAATTTTTTAATCCTTGGATAGATCTTTCTAACAAGGTATTGAGCCCGTCAATCGAAGATCATATGCCAAAGTTATGTCCTCGGAAAGTTGATGTACCAATTTACCCAAACGGGGCCCATATTTTTGGTGTTTCCTCTCCTAGGCTTAGGTCTTTACATGTTTAGGGTTTTCCATTGTTCCTTAATAATAAATAGGCCTTCAATCCTCTTTGTAACATAATTCAGATGCATGTAGTTGCGACATCCCTTCTCAAAGATAAGCTACCAACGCCCTAGCTAGTTAGTTTCCATTCTATCTGTAAGAATATTTCAGTTATTTTCTATTAATGAAATGAATTTTTATTTCTACTGCATCTCTACATTTATGTGTATTTCTATATTTCATTGTGTTCCTACATAAATCTGGATCAAACTTTCCCTAACCATGCCTTATCTAGTATAGACATTTCATCAAACATATGATACACATATAAGCTACAGGTCATGTATGCATATTTGATCATAAACTTATAAAATTCATATGAGAATCACCAAGAAGGTGTAATGGCCTCTCAAGATAGTTTCAATAACACTTGTTAGCCCATACATTCATCAACCATTCAATAACTTATAAAATTATGAACAAGATCCATAACTAGAGCACATCATAGAACGATGCATATAACCAACATATAATAAGAATAGATGTCATAAAAAATAAGCCATAAAATCACCATAATAACAAGTATGCACTCATTAATCACATTAGAAGAATAAATATAATTGAATTATTAAAAAGACAACCAAGTGAGGGACTTCCACGTAACACAACTATAAATTGGGAGGAACAAAATATTTCTTTCAACTAATCACCCTCGTGCCACATTCTAAGAATGAATGTGGGATCTCATTGGATAAACAAAGAAATAACCAACTACGTACTATAGAGGTTAAACCACCTCCACCCTCAAGCTACCAGGATTTCACCTAAACTAGTCCCAAGATCACAAAACCAAACCATGCTTGGATGCCGTAGAATTTCTTCAATATATCTTGAGGAATTTTCCTATCTCCACCCACCTGTTGAGGGCTTCCCAGAAAATTCCATCTCCACCCTCAACCCTTGGGATTTTCCTGAGACCACCTCATCAAATTTCAAAAACTTCTGTAAATCCAAAGCTTAACCAAGAATGAACCCCATCACACAATGGATATCCAGGAAATGGCAAGGCAAGGCTGAAACCACTATTGCTCCAAGAAAAACCCATGCTAATGACAGAAAATGAACCAAATAAAAAAATGCATGTACCATGAATTCACATTCAAACAAGGAAATCATACATGCAACATGTTACCTGCAAGATCTTCTAGCTAAAGCTGTTGATCCAATGTTCTCCTTGCATTCCTTTTCTTGTCATTTTCCTTCCTTTTCTAGCTTGTCCAAGTCCTTTTTCTATTTCCTTTTCTACACTTGGTCCAAATATGGGAAAAAGCTGTGAACTGGCTCTCTCATACCTTTTTTATTATTTATGTCTACTTTTCTTTATTTCCATCCATTTTCCCTCTAATTTATCTTGCATGTAAAATTGTGTCTCTTCCCCTTACTTCTCTCCTATTTTCTGTTATTTTCATAATTAAATGCTAATTAAGGCCTCTTTTCTTTGCCAATTTCCATATCCATTATTGAACCAAAAGTGATCCCCACTATGATGTTCACCCGCCATTCAACGTGGAATATGTCTCCCATGACCTTGGTATTATTTTTATTTAGATGTAAAATCAAACAGGGGTTGTTAAAAACCCCTCCGACTTGGGGGAACACCATCCTCGATGTTCTATGATGCTTATGAAAAAAAAAACATACTACCTACAAAGCTTTATAATATAGCTCAATGCAGTATTACAATGACAAATGTTGAAATAAAACAACATACCGCTTATGGAGATTTATAAACCCAACTCGTTGCGGTATTTATAATGATATACACATACATATACACATTTTATTCAACAAAAAAATAAACATATTGTATATGGAGCTTTATAAACACAACACGACATAATATTTACGATAATGTACACATACATACATATGCACATTCGCTTTAACCAACAAATAAAAGGATGCGATGATAAAATATTTGACAAGGGAACCAAGAGGCTCACACATCCACCCTCAAATAAATACGAGGATTCACCTCCTTCCTAGGAATTCTAGAATACAATGCCAAAATTAAAGTCTGCATCCAATGTCTGGTGCTATAATCCCTGTGCTACTTGTTCCCTTAGTGAACAACTACCAACTCATGGTTCCAAGGAACACTCCCAATTTTTTTTTTTATTCCATCTAGAAATGCTAATGACCAAACAAAAATGTATTCCCTGACTTTCCCTTCTCTACAACACAATCCCTTGGGAAATTCAGTCGGTCCCTTTTGTGTACTCACAGACCTTTCGAGTTATTCTTGAATCTCCTTCTCTGGTGATCCATCCATTGGTAAGTTTTCCTTGCATTGGAAGGTCTCTAAACCAAGGCATATCCATGCCTCCAAACCATCATATTGGTCATAGCATGCACATGAAAATCAATGGACACTATTGGTTACCATTGTCCCACAATGGCCCTACTCGGGAATTCTTTACTAACACATTGTTGCATGTTCCAATTCCTTTTACTTTTGCTACTACATTCTCACAGCCACCCAACCTAGAATTTCCATGATTTCCTGTACCAAGAACATAATTTCTGTTGGACTCAAAAGGAATTGAAATAAATTCAAATCATACCTCATAGGTAGTCCATCAATAAGGTGCACTTGTAATTATTTTGAATTCATGTCACAACAAGTGAAACTAGCTCTTTGATTAAATCATCATTTATAAACATATCACATTGGGTTAGCTCAAAATGTGACCAATGAGAATCATAGATCATGTGCATAATTAAAAAATGAAATAAAATACTCCCACTTATCTTTCAAATGGTTCTTTTCTTCTGCCTTTCTTCTTTTTCCTTTTTGTACACACATTGAATCGTTTTCCAAACCGAGAAAGCACCTAGTGCCTTCTCTTCTCTTTGACCACATGTACACACAAGATCAGTTTCCAACCCAAAAAAACATAGTGCCTTCTCTTATCTTCAATCACGTACATAGAGTCGATTAGTTTCCAAACCTAACAAGGACCTAGTGTATTCTATTCTCTTTAAAGTAACAAGGGAATTGAGAGACTATATCACCTCCTCCCTCAAAACCAACAACAAGGGAATCCAAAGGCTAAACCACCTCTACCCTCAATATCATCAACAGTGGCATCAAGAGACCAAACTACCTCTACCCTCAATATCAACAACAAGAAAATCAATAGACCAAACCGTCTCTACCCTCAATATCCACAAACTAACAGATTGATCTCATCCCAAGTTGTCCACGGCTCCAGGAAATAGTAACTCAACCCGTAGCCTCTAAGGAACCCATGGTGTTTCAGGATCTAGAGTGTTTGTACCAAACCATAGGCTCTAGGGACTAGTAACTCAACCCACAATATTCAGGAAACCCAAGTTGTTCCAAGGATCCAAAGAATTTGTTCCAACCCACAGACATACGGAACCCTAGAACCAATCCCCTTCACAACAAATACACATACACAGCGTACAACACAAGGGAAGGAGGATATTTATTGATAGTATTTTTTTCCATTCCCATGTTGATTGTAAGAAAAATTTTGGTGCTCACACTTATTTTTGGGGCAATCCAATTTGACCCACGATTATGGATTTTGTGATCATCTATATGTCCTTTATGTTAAAATACTAATCATGTTTAAAATAAAAAACAACATCACGATTATTCATGATGCTAAGGTGTATGCATTCACATTCAAGCAAGTTAACATGATCCCATTTTACAACAAGATTAAAAAAAATTAAAAAATACACAATATGAAGAGGTTAGGGCGAGCGTTCTTACATCCTTTAATACTCATATATTAAAGAATTTCAAAGTAATAGAGAAGGGAAGCTGGTGCACAATTAATGACCAGTCTCTTCCATTGTATTCTAATAAGAATATGTAAAGGAATAAGATGCATAAGGAAATTTGTGATATATTCATAAAATTTATTTAACCTTAGAAAAATGTTAATGATGAATAGACTAATTAACAAGTGATTGAATCTAAAGTATGTTCAACATTTGAAATGGTCCTTGTATAAAACAACCCACTTTCAACACATCAACCCACTTTGATCACATCATGAACTCACTGAAACAACTTTATATAGATTTTTGCATAAGAAGAAAATTATTCATGAATAGGTTCAACATGATCCTTACATAGTCATTATCAAAGTCAAGAAGAAAGTACAAAATATATATATATATATATATATATATATATATATATATATATATGACTTGGATATGGTAAAGAAGTAACCCATTTACTTCAATAATGTATGATTCTTTCGAGAAGTTTCAACTTCACCCATTAGAGTTCAACAATACAATATTAAATACAAACATTGTTATCTAGTTAGTTGGTTGTATTGATAATCCACATTTTTATAATCTACTATTTTGTATTGATAATCCACATTTTTATAATCTACTACACTGAAAATAGTAGTCATTGATCTAATATGCTCCCCATTATCAAATGCTATGTATTAAAAAAAGCTTGCAAGATTCAAAATGTGTGGATCAATCTTTAGCAATGATCATCAACATCTAAGCATATATATTTGTACATTAATCTTATGTCCAAATTACCTATTCAATAAAAATCTATCTTGTAAGAGATAGCCATTGAATCTTTTATAGTTCATCATAAAGGGGGTTTTACACAAATGAAATGAGAATGCTAATCCCCTTGCACCTCAAAAGGAGTATTTATGAAATCTTTAAAGCTTTTAGTGATTATTTTCCCTAGGATAAAATGTTCAATCTCTGGTGCATTTTTTTATTTTTAGCTACTGTTGATTATCACTTGCGGTTGTGGTGAAAGATTCAAAATGTGATAAATTTGACATTAGTTCACAAACAGTATCCGCTTGGGTGAAATGGTCTGATAAATTAGTTGTAAAACAGAACTCCGAATGTAGGTTTCATGTTTATATTAACCATTACAGATGACAACCTACAACTAATTTAAGCTGATGAACACAGGAAATTTATCAGCCCCGAAACAACAAGATCACTGGAGGAATGCAGATACGATAAAGTCTCTCTATAGAGATAGACAGAAGTTAATGTTTCTAGCAGTATAAGTTGGGGTTGGAAATGAGATACTGATCGATCTTACTGAACGTGGCAACGGCGTTATCTTTCAACTGTTGTATGCCTTCATCAGCTTCAGCACTTGGGATGGTTTCGTAGTTGGTGATCCTGGTTACCACACACCCCACTTCTTCCCTGGGAGCCACTTTGAGTTCAAAACTCAACGCACTCAGTTTCGTTCCTAGTGGACCTCCTTCGATTATCGTAAACTTGAACACCATCTTCTCCTCGTCGATTTCATCCACTTTCTCCTTGAAGTATGTGAAATCCCTGTTAGCTGCAATATGAGAAGGAAAGGAAAAATGTTAGAAGTATCACTGCATTAAACGTTATGAAATCAACAGTTGATTTTATGGGAGTAATACCAGGGGTGAAGTTGATCTGCTTGATGGTGCCCACGCCTCCATCTCCTTCAACGAAGGTTATAGAAGAGAAAGCTTCAGGGAAGACCTTGGGGAAGAGGTTGTGGTGTTCATATTTTCCGGTGTCTTTTTGGATACATATGAGTGGAAACGAATCCTGTATGTTAAAATACTATTTTTTTTTAAATAAAAAAATAACATCATGATTATTGATGATGCCAAAGTTTATATTTATATTTAAGAGCATGTGTTAGATGTCACAGATTCAAAACAAAAAGGGTAGAGTATGTATGCATTTGTAGATTTAGCAATCAAATTGTTGAGGGGAGGTGAGACTCTTGTCTCACAAACAAAGAGTTCTCATACACCAATTCGGTGTCTCTCTTGGCCTGACCTTAAAATTAGACAATAATAATAATAATAATGAACCCATTTACAACAAGATTATAAAAAATAAAAAAACACACAAGATAATGAAGTTAAAGACTTTGATAGTAATAGAGATGGAAAGATGCTATCAATCTGGTCCATAATTAATGGCCAGTCTCTTCCATTGTATTCTAATAAGAATGGGTAAATGGAGCTATTTTAGGATAATTTGACTATATTTTCTAATATTTTAAATTTTTAATGTTCAATTTAATTAATTTCTATTTGAATTTTGACTTTATATTTGCATCTCTGAATTATATATATTGATGAATCTAGATCAACATAATTACTATTCTTTTTAGCATGAATTACACTAAGTAGTTAGAAATTAATTTCTAGTTGAAATTTTGACCTGATTCTTGCATATCTGAATTATATATATTGATGAATCTAAATAAACACAATCATCATTTTCCTTATGATGAATTAGACTAAATAATTCAAAACCTATAGTTTCTCAATTTATTACGTTATTTTCTGAAAAACTTATAATTAATTTAATATTTTAGAATTTAAAATATTAACCACACTCGTCACTCCCTCTTAATCAGTCAAATTTCAAAATTTTAGATCTTACCATTGAAATAAAGATGACCATTACAGTTTTTTCTTCATAGCAATACATTAATCAAAATTATTTCATAAAGAATTTTGTCCTGTCTTTCTGTCCACAACAAAATGCATTAATCGCAACGTTTCTTTCGATAGTTAATAGAAAATTAAAAATGTTAATATTTTATTTCGATCCTTATTTAATAAAATATTTTCTCCTCTCTTTCTCTCCGGAAACATTGGATGAAATGATAATAAGACAAACCTGTAAACATGTAGAGAAATAATTAAGACAAACCTGTAAACATGTCTATTAGTTATAAGATTTGATTTTGTTATATGGAATGGTATAGTTTGCAAAGTCGACCACAAGGTTGGTGGATTGGGTTTACTGGTCAAGGCTTCTACTCTACTCTTGTTTTTATTTTCTATTTTTTTTTTTTCTCAAAATTATGGTAGATTTATTAGAAGGGACTACAATCAAGTTAAATTAAGCTGATTCTAATCCAAAAAAACAATTGAACTCATGATTTCTCAATGACAAAGTTATTGAGCAATAACATATCAACTAATTAAACTAACCCTTGTACTGTCAAAGCCTCTCATTTTATTTATACATTTAAATAATAAAAAGTAATGATACTAGCTAACTAATATTTTATTTATTTTTTTCATAAAAATATTTCAATAAATTATAATTTCATTTAAATGAAAGGAATTTTGATAATAAAACTTTATTTTTAAAGAATTTGGTATTTTAAAATCAACCACATTATTTGAATTTTGAACCATTATAGAATTAGAAATGATTTTAAAAATAATTTTATAAATGGATCTAATAGAAATTATATAGGAGTTTGTTTCTTGAATAAGGTTGTTTGGTTCATAAAATTGATAGGTGTAAAATTTCATCCATTTTTGAAGATTGTGTGAGAAATTCTTCTGCAGATATGAATCACAATTGAATTGATTTTTTTTTGCGCAAATTCCACATATAAAAAAATTGAATGAATAAAATAATTCAGTATAAAATTAAAGATTAAAAGATATCCAATTTAACTTAAAAAAAAATATAACAAAAAAATTTATAATAAATTCAAAAATACAAATAAATTTACACACAAAAAAAATATTTACAAATTATAATTAATATTTTTTTAACCTCAAACTTGAATGTTTTACAATAAGTTCAATCCATAAAATTCTATTTTGATTATTAATTTTAATTGATTACTTAACCCAATAAATCCAAATTAAGTTCCTTAATTTCATTTAATTCATACATAAGTTTTGTTTTTATTTAATTTTATGATATAGCTAAAATCACTATCATACATAATGAAACACATAATAATATAGAAAAATAACTTTCGTGAGAACCATCTTAGAGCGTAATTTAGAATAATAAAAAAACAAATATTAAAATTTTCATAATATCCTTCATATCATCAAAATAGTGTACTCAAATACATTAAGAAGTAAGAAGCTAGCTTCAAGTAGTTTCCTCAAAAATTAACAAAACTCATATTAATTCTAACTTTTACTCAATAAAGCCAATTTCATTACAATTTACCTTTCACTATCGTAACTCTTATTTAAAAAGATCATCTCAACTATTTTTGTAAAGGGATACTTTTGCAACATATTGCAGACCATTCCTCTATTAGCAACCTCACTCCATATCTAATTATACATTTAATTACCAAAGGAAGCAATTGATTTCAATACATAGCATTAACAAATATAAAATTATCTCTCTTTGCAACGAAGGAAGCAATTGACATGAATATATAGTATTAGCAAACCATACAAAATTACATTTCTCTTTACAAGGGATGTGTGCACACGTGTAGTCTATGGTTATTTCTATTTATTGAATTTAGGATTTGAACCTTTTTAATAATTATTTACATTGATATTAGTGATAAATTATTGGTGCTATACATCTATGCATAAGAAGTGAAGTTAGATCCACATAGAATGCTGTAAGATTATTAATATTGGTCAAAGAAGAAAAGATCCAATGATGAATATGGGTTTTGATATTAATTGGTGAGGGGAGTTGTATATTTTCATTTGTTATAGAAAATCGAACTAATGCTCTCATTTAGTCACACAAAGTAATCTTGACGTAAAATAAATAAGTTTGTTATTTTTAAGGTATAATTTATTTTTTACTATTTTATGTTAAAATATATTTGAATACTTATCGATCTATAATTTCATTTATAATTTAATGATAAATTAGTATATATAAATATCTTTTTTTTGAAATATATTTCATTAGAGGTGGTTCATAATTTTTTATTTTTTATTTTTTTGGGTTTTGTTTTAGTAGAATACACATATTATATTTTGTAGATTTGAATATGTAAAATTTTAAAAACTAGCAATTGCACCATATGTTGCAAAGGAAACGCTGTAATTTGAGTGAGATAAATATTAATGTTATTCAATAAGGTCTTCAAATCCAATGTTAAACAAGCTGCAATGTAAGTGCTATGACACTTGAACATGTTACAATAGGGATTCTCTTAGATGAATTATCTGTTAATAGCCTTGGATATTGCAATGAATAGCTAACCACAATATATCTTAAAATTGCTACTAATACAATTAATCTATCCTCAACTCAGTAACTGTTTGCAGAATGACAAAGAACGACATAGATCTTGTGAAATGACCTAATAAACTACTTAATAAGCTCCTCCATTTGTGAGCTAAAAATAATAAAGTTCTATATGACCTTATGAATGGTGCCCCAATTAAGCATATGGATGTTTTTATGCTTTTCTTGTCTAAGCAGAGAAAAAATCTACTGCAACAAATGAAAAATTGACCTTATGAAAGGAATAAAGTCCATTGGCTAACTTTTTCTTCCTATTAAGGAGAGATGTGGGCTTTATCACACCCGTCCACTTCCTTCTTTTCAATGAGTCCTTTTTTTTATTCTCGCACCTTGACTTGTGAAGTTTCCAAATATATCCAAAAAGGGGGTGCATCCTCATTTGGAGGAGTTGTAATCTCTATTTTCTATCCAAAAAAGGGGTGCATCCTCATTTGGAGGAGTTGTATTCTCTATTTTCACTTAATCGAGTTGAGGGGTGTATCCTCATTAGGAGGAGTTGTTTTCTCTATTTTTACTTGATTGAGTTGAGTTCTGGATGAGTTCTTATTCGTTTCATTATGTTTTATCTTTATTCCCTTATTCATTTCATTATGTTTTAACTTTATTCCCTTATTCATTTCATCTCTTATTTGATATCCAAAATACTTCAAAATAAAATTATTATTTAACTCGTCTTTATCTTATTCGAATGTTAAACTTGTTTTTTTACCAAATTATTCTACTATTAAGCTCGTTTAAGTTTCCAAAAATGGGGTGCATCCTTGATTGACTCGAGTTTTGGATGAGTTCTTATTCATTTCATTATGTTTTAACTTTATTCCCTTATTCATTTCATCTCTTATTTGATATCCAAATTACTTCAAAATCAAATTATTATTTAACTCGTCTTTATCTAATTCTAATATTAAACTTTTTTCTTACCAAATTATTCCACTACTAAGCTCATTTTTTTGATGACCATGTTATTGTAAATAGGTGTTGAACCATTTTAGTTATGGATGAGTTCTTATTCGTTTCATTATGTTTTAACTTTATTCCCTTATTCATTTCTTATTTGATATCCAAATTACTTCAAAATCAAATTATTATTTAACTCATCTGGTCTTTATCTAATTCTAATATTAAACTTGTTTCTTACCAAATTATTCCACTACTAAGCTTATTTTTTAAGAGCATGTTATTGTAAATAGGTGTTAAACCATTTTAGTTATTCTTTACAATTTCAACATATATAGATTTCATTCAAGATATTGCAAGAAAAAATACCCACAATTTTTTAATGGGAGAAGAAGATACAAATTTATATTTTATATAATTATTGATTTATACATATTTATCATATGTCTTTAATTAATATTGCAAGATTGGATTAAGGTAAGTGTTAGGTAATAGAAGAAGATAGATTCAAAATGCAGAGCATGGAAAATGTTGAAAGATGACTAGAAACAAATAAACAAATTCTAATAAGAGAAATTTAATTGAGAGTGTATGCAAAGCAGTTTTGCTATAGAGAGAATAATAAGTCAACGAGAATATGTAACTGTAACGGGAAGAATCAGTAACACTGGCCATATAACTATGCTTAAAAAACAGTTTCATTAATATGTGATTTCTTCTAGTTTATCAATTTTTATTTTTAGATGGTGATATTGAGGTTCAACTTCACAGCATTTACTCCATAAATCAGAATATTAACCAACTAAAATTATAAAATGACTGAGAATAATTAACCACATGCACCAAAGGGATAATTAATACTTTCTTATTTTTTTCTCTGTGTGTATAGTTCTCTATTTCACCAATTAAAATTATTTTTGTTCATTAAAATTAGCTTCTCACAATCATACACATGTCTGATTTGATCTACTTGTATGGTTCTGCTATGGATCTTACCTGTTTCATTAAAAAAGAATTAACCAACAGAGATATTTATATTTACATTTAGATATAATTATTTGAGGTAAGCAGGTTTATCTTTTTCATTTGATTTGACTATAACGGAGAAAAAGCCTCGCTCTGGAATTCACTTTCAACCGGGAACAGCTTATTGTACAATGTGCCCAAGCCATCTTACATAGCTAATATCATATTTAAAATGCTAGTGTTTCCTAATTTGCATAGATTTTAATAAGTGATTTCCACAGCCAAAGTACCTTGAGAAGAAACCAAATGCAAGAAGCTATCATATTATATTATTATAGGATGCAAAGTGCCAGTGACAAAAGAGCAAGCCAGGCACTACATAAAGCCATGCAGCAACAGAGAGCATGACATTGATATTTTATACTCTTACTCTATCACACTACTGATCACACTATACAAAGCATCACACTATACAAAGTGTGTGTCGTAGTTTTATAACAAAGCGTGGTGTCGGGCCGCATGGAAGATAACTTTGTCTGTGGAAATAGTTAACATTCTGCAACTACGAAGGTAACAATATCCTGTGGTCGTAATATTATAAGACCATGGTGTGGTTATCATATTTTCTTCTTTCAATGAGATTTCTTTGAATGAGAACCAGAATCACATCTAGTCATTCCTGGGAATGGACCACGGACCACGGGACTTGTGAGATATGTGTGTAGTAGTTGTTTTTGGGAATAGACTCAGAGAATAAGACATGTAGTCTTGTAACTAGTTTTAGACTCAAATTAATATATATAATGTTGATATTTATATGTTAAATTTATTTGGATTATAGATTTTGAAATTTTTAAAAATTTAATTACATTTTGGGAAAACTTTGGAATTTGAGTTAGTAAAAATTCTAGAAGCTAAATCAAATTAAATCAATGAGTTAAACTCTATTGACTATCAGAAACCTCTCTATTTATTAAATTTACACAGCTCTTTGATACATAAAAGTTCAAAAAATTAATTTAGCTTAACAAATATTTTGAAATTCGAGACTACTATTTTCTCTCATATCCCTCATATATAAGATATTCTTCAAATTCACATTCAAATTAATTTCAACAATCTCTATCATATATTTATATCTATATGCTTTGAAATATAAAAATATAAAACCCGACCTGCAATAATATAATGTAATCATTTAAATATATAAACAAACATTTATAAAGAATATTTAGTTTCAGCGTTATAAAGATGGTAGGTTGGGTACATTATCTTAACAGTTCTCCCACCCTGTGATAATCATTTCAGTAGTTCGCGCACAGAAGAAGCTAATAACTCATACAAACAATGGCCTGAAGCAACTTCAGCACAACATAGGCCCAGACCAGCTGATAAATTGCACGAGGTTTGGAATATAGAAGGAAATGCTTTTCCTACTGTATTTTAGTCTAAAATATTATTAAAATCAAATTACGCTTACGCCGCGTTGTTGAGAGGAACAGCGACGCCTCTGGCTCGGATGACGGCCATGAACATAACAACGAACTATAACCAGCCACGATTAGTCAACAAACACATAAAAACTCTACAAAATACCTCTAATTAAATAAAGTTTATCTGGATCGAATTGGCAAACGAGAGCGCTACGACATCCCCTTACCCGACACCGGTGGCTCTGAGGCGTGCGGTGCATGCAATAACTGAGGCGTGCAATAGCTCGTACTTTCCACACACCGTGATGGCTCTCTCATTTGGAAATTCGTCGACAGCCTTACAGATTAGGGAAGTCACGCTGATCATACTGACTGCACCACATTCTCCAGTTTCAGTCTTCTGACGGCGACACTGGAATTTTCGTTGAGCTCTATCTCCATACCAAAAGAGAAGCTAAAGTTAGAAGTTAGTTAGTTGGTTAGATTGAAGTAGGTATTAAATCTAATGGTCAAAAATATTTTAATCGTCTAACATTTCATCCAATGGCTTATTCAAGGACAAAGTGACACTGAGGAAAGTTGTTTTCAAATAATAACGCCTTACGACGTAATTATAGATTTTATTAAAATTTGATATTTATTAGTAGTATTTTATTATCTACAATATATCATTTTATTTGTTTATTTTAATTTTAACAAAAAGAGTGATTTTCAATCAATTATTAAATTTGTTGAATATATTAATTTATTGCATTTACTTTTTAACATATCTCACACATGCAAAAAAAAATAAAAAAATAAAAAATAAAAAAAAATTAACACTAATTTAATTAAAAAAAACCCAAAAATCATAAATGTTTTCCATTATGATATCATTTTCTTACTTTACAAGCTGATAACATAGTTTAACACAAAAGTTTATGTTTAAATCGAAATAATATACAAGGTACAAATTACCAAACAACAATTAGATTTTTCTCATAACTTCAATGAAAAATAATTCCTTCTCTTACACATCACCTCCCTACGTACCATTACACACTTATCTTTTACAATGATTTAACAAGTCTCAAAATTATAATTAAGTGTAACTTTCGAAAAAAATCATTTTCATTAGTATTATCTTTCAATCATCCTCTCCTTATTATTAATTACCTATTCTTTAACTTATTATTAGCTACTTATTCTTTAACTTATGAATTATATTTGTCAATCTTTTATGCATTATAATGGGTTTTTTTTTTTTTCAATGTTCACATCTCTTTAGAAGTTATCATATTAGATTAGTTTTTCACATATATTGTAAATTAATATGTATATTTATCATCTTGATATAGAGATTTTCATTATACTTTCATAAATCACTACTTGGAAGTTTGAATTCCTCAATTTACATGGAAAATCACCATGACACTATCATATTATAGGACCATGATAAGGACCATGGCAAGAAATATAAAATAAGATACGATATAAGAATTTGGTAAAAACAATATTCAGCATATTTTATTACTTGTATTATGCATTTCACTGATATAATATTACAAAACATGGATAAAATCATCTTATAAAATACATTGATTCTGTCAATAAGATTTATTCAATAAATAAATTTGAAAAAAAATCACAAAAAAATAATATATTCCTAAGATAAGCATTATCTCCTATAACATAAAATACATAAAGTAATGCAGTACCACAGAAATATATAGGAAGTCACAAGCTAACATAATTTTAAGAAAAGAAGAAAGAATTTATGTTACTATTATGAGCCTAGATCCATCTTAACTTCAAATCTATCAAGCGCCAAATGGGATCAAACCTCTCCACTTGTAAACCTATTTGAGTGCAAAACTTGAAGAAAGGTTTGCACCTCGAGAGATTTTATCCCTCTTGACGCTTGATAGATCCGAAGTTAAGATGGATCTAGGTTGGTTTGAGTTGTGTGCGTCCGAGAATAATCTATTGAAGATATGAAATTTATTATCAATAATATGTAAATATATATAATATTAATATAATCATTTTAAATATTGTAAATATGTATAATATTAACCTTGTCATTCTGATTCTAAATTTTCTTAGTTACCTCAGTTTGTTGAGATGATAAATATTGCTAATAAATTTCATGACGAAAAAGATGAAATACAAATTTTGAATGCAAAGTGACAATAATAGTGTTGATTGATAGAAAATGTGAATAATAAGAATGTTGTCAATTAGAAATAGTGTTCATTGTGATCAATCTCAAATTATTTTCTTCTACTATTCTTATTCTCACCCTTGTTAGATTTGTCATATTTTCATATCGTAAACCATTTAAACCTTTAGCTCGAGTTATTGTAGTAAACATCATACCTTGTCTCTCTTGATATCCAATATTAATCGGTTGAATTAATATAACACAAAAATCAATGTACATTGTTAATACTTTTTGTGTTCTTACACAAAAATCAATGCACATTGTTAATCCAATCACTTCAAAATTAATGTACCATCATACATCCAATTACATAAAATCATAAATCATCATCTACAATGAAATCAGTTCATATAATGAAAGAAATAAAGTAATATGAAAAAACAAATTGTACACTAAAATGAATGCATCTGATGCAAGAAGTCAAATAGGACTAGAAATCAACATTTACTCTCAAATCAATGCATCTTGTTCAAGTAAGCAAATAGGATTAGAAACTAACATCTACAATGAAACCAATGCATTTACTGCAAGCAATCAAATTGGATTAGAAATCACCATATACACTAAACTAATGCATTTAGTGAAAGCATTCAAATAGGATTAGAAATAATCTACACCAAAGTCAATGCATCTAGTGCAAGCAATCTGAATTATTTACAAATGAAAATCTATATTGAAATCAATGCAGTAAGTGCAAGAAATCAAATAGTATTAGAAATTTCCATCTAAACTGAAATCAATGCATTTAGCACAAGCAAATAAAATAGGATTAGAAATAATCTACATTGAAATTAGTGCATCTAGTGCAAGCAACCAAATATTGCCAGAAATCAATATCTACACTAAAATCAATCCATATATTGCAAACAATAAAATAGGATTAGAAATTACCATCTGCAATGAAATCAATGCATCTAGTGCAAGCAATCAAATAGGATTAGAAATCACCATCTACACTGAAATCAATGCATCTAGTGCAAGAAATATTCTTCCCTCTCTCCCCCTCCATCTATATCTATATCTCCCTCCATGTCTTCTTGTTTGTCTCTTTATCTCACCCCTCCCCTAAACACACACACTCTCCCACACCATATCTATCAATCTCTATGTCGCTCCCTCCCTCTCTCATTCTCTCTCTTCTTCCCTCTCTTCACCTTCTATCTATATCTCTATCTTCCCCTTCTCTCCCTCTCACCCAATTCTATCTCTCTTTCCTCCTGTTATCCTCTCTCCCTCTCTCTCCATAGTCCTTATCACTCCCTCTATCTCTCCACCTTTCTCTCTCTATGTATTCTCCTTCTTTGTCTCTTTATCTCACCCCAAATATACACACACTCTCTCAATCTCTCTGTTGTCACCCCCTTTCTCTCTTCACTTATCACTCTCTATTTCTTTCTTCTTCCCTCCCTCTTTCGCCCTCCAAATCGATCTTTTTATCCATCCCTCTCTCCTCCTCCCTCCCTCCCTCTCTCCCTGTATCTCTCAAGTCCTCTCTCTCATCCTTCCTCTTTCTCACTTTCTCTCCTACCCCCCAAATCTCCCCCCATCGCTCTCCTCCTCTCTCTCAAGTTCTCTCTATCATCATTCCTCTCTCTCCCTTTCTCTCCTGCCTCCCTCTCTCTTCACCCATTACTCTCTCTCTCTCTCTCTCTCTCTCTCTCTCTCCACCCATTACTCTCTCCCCCTCTCTCTCCAATCCTCTCTCTCTCTCTCTCCACACCTCTCTCTTCCCTTCTCTCTCTCTCTCTCTTCCCTCCAATCCTCTGTGTGTGTGTTTTTGTGTGTCACTATATCCCTCCTCTCTCCTCCTCTCTCCTCTTCTCTCCATCTCTCCTTCTCTGTCTCTTAATATCACCCCTAAACATACACACTCTCTCTCTATCTCTCCCTTGTCACTCTCTCTCTCTCTCTCTCTCTCTCTCTCTCTCTCTCTCCACTTCTCACTCTCTATCTATTTCTTCTTCCCTCTATCTCTCCCCCTCCAACTCCATGTCTCTATCCTTCCCTCTCCCCTCCTCTCTCTCAAGTCCTCTCTCCCGTCGTTCCTCTCTCCCCCTTTCTCTCATCTCTCTCTCTCTCTCTCTCTCTCTCTTGCTGCCCTTCAATCCACTCATTATCTTCTTCCCTCTCTCCTTCTCTCTCCTCCCCCTCAATCTTTGTGTCTAGCTCTCACTCTCTTACCCTTCTCTACCTCTCTCGCTCATCTCCCTCTCTCTCTCTCTTCATTTCTCCTCTCCCCTCTCCTTTAGTTTATCTTCATCTCTCCCTTCTCAATCCCCATCTCTCCACCTCTATCACTATATGTCTTTGTTCTTACCTCCCACATATATCTAGACTTAATATATATATAATAAGATTTTGATATTAATATTAGGGTTAATAATATTTTTTTTTCATGGTATTAATAATAATTTGGCCCATGGTATTTGGGCCATAGGCTTTACTGTACCTCTTTTGTTTACCATGGCATTTGGCCCATAGGCTTGGTATATACTTGGATGTTTATTTCTAATCATATTTGATATATTTTTATGTATTTACCATACCTCTTTATACCTCTTTTATATTCATTTATTTACCATACCTATTTTATAAATAAGTATTTGCCCACAATATTTAAGCCATGGTATTAATAATAATTTGTCCCGTAGTATTTGGTAGTGTTACACATCATACTAGGTTGTAAAATAGACCTTATAGCAACAAGTATATCAATATTTAAATAAGTACTAAACACCAAATAAAATTACAAGTAGTTTTGCAAATTTCGATTTTCTTTCAACATTTAGTAGTTAGACATTTTATTTTTAACAATATATTTTGTTTTATTTATAATAATTTAGAAATATCTTTATTCAAATAAAAATATAATTATTAAAAATATTTTCGATTTGTTATATTTTTTTAAATGTAATGATTTAATGTAATAATATTACACCATTTCATATAACAAAGAAAAACACGTTATGGGATAATATTAATATTTGCATTCAATAATTGACCTCTTTTCATTAAATGTGTACAAGTTCGTATTAAAACGGATGAGGATCATCTAATTTTTCGTTTAACATTTTATTAAATGATTACCCTAAGAAAATATCACCGTATTATTCTTTTTCGATGATCATTGAAAGAAACGTAGCCAGGATTGCAAAAAAATTTTGTTTTCAATCAATGTGTTTTAACTGAATAAGATGGCTCAACGAACTGGACTATTAAATCATGTAAAGATCATCGATGTGAGGTGTAAGTCGTCATTGGGATAAGCAAATCTAATCGGTAGTCCATTCGATTTTTGGCGGACGAAATTAGTTTCAGGAATACAAAAGCAGATCATATATCTACATACCTGTCCCTTTCGATTACCCATTCTTATTGACATACAATGGAAGGTGGTGAATAATTGTGCCCTAGATTCAGCGTCTTTGGTTATCCATTTGATATTCAATCATCATCTTATTTTTTTTATTTTAATTATGTTTTAAGGTGTTTTTATTTGAAAACAATTTTCCTAATTGTCATTGTGTTTATGTCTAAACCATTGGATCAAATATTAGATGATTGAAATGTTTTAGGCCATTAAATCCACAAGTAAATAATTTTATATATGTTTTTTATAATGTTAGTTTTTTTTTTTTTTTTTATAAGTTAGATTGAATTTAGGTTTTGTTGAGACTATGCCAAATTACACAAAAATAAAAATAAAAGTAAATTAAATAAAAAGATTGAGATAATGTAATGGACATTTTGACTAAGTCAAAATACAATAAAAAATAAAAATAATAAACAACTATAAAAACAACCTATGGTATTGACCCATGGTATTCATGTGGAATGTAGTTTATTTAAAGGAGAAAATTAATATGGCCTAGATCAAAATTAACTATGGATCTACCAAGAGCCATGAGGGATCAAATATCTAATAATAATAAACTATAAAAATAGCCCATGGTATTGACCCATGGTATTCATGCAGAATGTAGTTTATTTAATGGGGGAATTAAGATGCCCTAACTATGGATCTACCAAGCGCTAAGAGGGATCAAATGTCTTGATGTCAAAACCTCTTTTAGAGTGAAAAGAGAATTGATACCTCTGATAAATAATATAGATCTAAACTAATTATTTAATAAAACTATTTTTAATTGTTTATAATCATTATTCTTTAAAATTTTACTTAGAAAAATGTATCTAAATTTTCATACATCCAAATATACATAGCTCTTCTTGTTATATATTATTTTTGTTACAACTATTTTATTATTCCAAAAATATATCTTGTTTTGTTATATATTATTTATGTTACAACTGTTTTATTATTCATGAGTAGTATTCCTAAATATATAAAAAATTAAATTAATAATGATTTTTTTTTTAAATATGTGATTTTTTTTTAATTTCCAAATTATTTCACATTTCTTATTTCTTAAATAATACTAAATTTACCTTTAATTACTTAATTGTAATAATTTGTAACTATATACATACCCTTGCAGATTTTTTTTTGTTAATAAATATTAAATTTTTTCCGTTAAAAAAAATCATAGCATGTTTTTTACTTTATAATCATAAGCAATTTTCATATTATATGATGTCAAACTTACTCAACTTATTATAAATTTTAATAAAAAATCTCACTACATAATTTTAGCTTTTATAGTTTTGTTTATTTTTCAATTCCAAACAAAACTTACAAGAGAAAAAACCTACTCAATCCTTAGGGTTTTTTTGTACAAGTTTTATCATAACCTTTCCCTCTATACAATATATATTGTAGAGTCTTCTGAAGAGAGTGTATTCTAGTTTATAACCTGATCCACAATCAAAGCAAATGGCTAGGGATTTGACAAGTTATTAGCTTGTAACCTCATCCACAATCAAAGAAAATGGCTAGGGATGTCACAAGTTATCATTCACACAATGATCTATTGACGTTCTCAGTTGAAATGATCGTATTACATGCATGGTGGCCAGAGACACTAAAATATTTAAAACATATATCTGTTATGACATCCATATCTTCTACAAAACATCCAAATTTCTCATCTTATACAACAATTTCTAACAATAATCACTCAATTTACTCTCGAATGAGAAAGTCAATATCGTGATATAATAACTAATTTTTGAATCATTGTGACAAACAAAACATCACATTAGCTCACAGAATATATCTAATTCTATAAGGATCTCAGATGATAACAAAGTTTTGAATCATGATAACTCGATGACAACCAAAACTAAGTTTTAGCCACAAGAAAAAAATCACAACTCATAGAATATATTCATGGTTGCAATGAACCCCATACATTGTGATGGACATCATGGGAATTTTAGTGCACATAGAACACCAACCTAAAAATTCTATAATCTTCATCACTTAAGAATAAGCTAAGAGAATTTAGTTATGGTAAGAAAATTGTGATAGTGTGTTATAATTTTCTCTAGAAATCTGTTGGAGTCATTTTCTCAATAAAAAGTGATAAAATTCATCGATAGTGTGTTATCATTTTCTCTACAAACGTGTTGGAGTTGTTTTCTCAATAAACTTTTTTTTTACTGTCTTAAGTGGTGAATGCAATTGGAAATGCAGATGAATTTGCAGTAAACTCTATTTATTTTAATAAAAAATATCTTTATTTACATCTATGCTAGATAGATTTTACTTGAGTGTATTTAAAATATCTTATTTGAGTGACATGCTCATTTCATGCTTGTTTCAAATGATTATTAATCACCAAATTATTTTCACCCCCAATTTCTTATTTCAATATATATAACAAATTTTTTATATATGTGAATAGATTATGTTGATTTACACATATGTTTTCATCCCCAATTGCCTATTTCAATATCTAAAATAGAAGTTTGTAGTTGATATCTCTTATCAACAATATCTTTGAAACCTCCATGACCTGCTTCCATGGAAGAAAAATTTGTCTTTCATTCCTTCACGTTGGAAAATTTTCCTTTCATTCATTCTCCATGGTTCCTTCTATGAAACATTTTTTTTCTTCTAGGATACTCTTTCCCATGTTATTGTCTTAAGGCATTTCTTTTGCAACATGTGGTGCAATTGCTAGTTTTATCATAAATGAGATCATTAGTGAATCATAATGTCAAATGCAACGATTTGTTTCCATTGATATGTATCTAAAAAGATGCAGAAAAAATATGAACATTGACAAGCATGGAAATCAATATTTGTGGGCCAAATTGGATTGCTACCTATCCAAACAACTTGTGTAACACTAAAATTTCTCTTAGCATCAGCATGAAAATGCAAAAAATATTTTAGGAGTAAGTATTTTTTTAATTTTGATCGTGGATTTTTCGAATGTGATGGATAAGAGTAAAGTTAATGATTTGAATTCATTATTTTGAATTTTAAATTTATAATCAAAATAAGTTGAAAGGAAAAATAATTTGCAAAAAAGATGAAGTAAATTAACATCTATAAATATTTTCTTTTCCTTTTCCTCTATCGTCCTTTTCCTTTCCCTATATTCTTGTGCACACTTTAACAAGTTGTGTCTACTTCACTTTGTTGACGGAGTTGCACAAGTAACTCAACATGCTGGTTGGAACTCTTAAAAACGAGTGTTTGTTTCAGGTGGAGGCAAACAGATTGTGGAAGGCCATAGTGAAAGACTGCCACAACCTATTCCCCAGGGCCTTTCCCGAATTCTTGTCTTTTCGGACCTTCGTTGAAGGAGATGGAGCCGTGGGCACCATCAAGCAGACAAACTTCACCCCTGGTATTCCTCCCACTCCCATAAAATCAATTGTTGAATTCATAACCTAACAATGGCATTTAATAATTTTTTAATGCATCGATTCTTGTAATGTTTTTCCTTGTCATATTACAGCTAACAAGGATTTTAGATATTTTAAATAGGAAGTGAATGAAATCGACGAGAAGAAGATGGTGTTCAAGTTTTCTTTGTCATATTGCAGATAACAAGGATGTCAAATACTTTAAAGATAAAGTGAATAAAATCGGCAAGGAGAAGATGGTGTTCAAGTTTATGGTAATTGAAGGAGGTCCACTGGGGACGAAACTTAGTGCGTTGAGCTTTGAGTTCAAATTGTTGGAATTTATGATTATTTATAACAATAGAGAGGAAACACAAATTCCTCTTCTAACACACATATAACAATGAAATAATGTGCACAAAGATGAAGTAAAACTTTATTTCATTAAAAACAAAATACTAGACTATTACATTCTTTCCTCATAACTATAGTTCTGGATTATCAATTCTAGATTACAATCAAAATACTCCTCTTTGCCTTTTTCATTTGCTGCACACACAACTCTTTTTGCAGTCTCGTTGTTTCTGCCTTTTCACATTGTTTTAACATACAGTCTTGGCTTACTACACTATTGCACCATCTCTATGCTCATTGTGTATTACATATGTTTATATATATTGAAAACATTTATGTTTACAATATATATCATACAACATTTTAACCTAAGTTTTAAATGAAATAAAATTGTGATTGCGGTGTATATAGACTAAAACATTAAAAACATTAAACCAAGGTTTAAACCTTATGAAAATTACATCGCAGATTTCAAACGTAATACAAAATGCTTTAAGAAGTCATGCGAGGGGTTATCACATTGATTAACCCGTCCTTCGACTGTACACAAAATATTTGTGATAATGCGCTATTTCTCGGAGGTAAATGAGTTGGTGGAGGTGGGCCATCTCTTATCGCCTAGTTTTGAATGACTGGTGACATCAGCACGAAACTATGGAATATCGATTTGATTGGTTGATGGGGTGTTGACGTGGTATGGTGGAGATGGTTTATCGTGGAGGTTCATAGTGTGGTGATGAGGCTTCAAAGAATGCGATAACGGGTGATTGGCTGCGGAGTTTGGAGACATGGACTGGTGGGAAATACAGAAATGACGTGTTGTTTTCAAATTTAAAACAAATGGCACGGCAATTAAAATGGTTGGTGTAAGGTGTTTATGGCGGGTAGGTGTGGGAGTTAAGAGCGCAGGGTTACATGGTTTAAACCATGGCTTTTACCACATAAAATGGCTACGGCCTTATAGTCAAAAATTGGTTTTTGTAGGGTTTTAAACTGGGTTTCAATGCACAGTTGAGTGCTCAAAAAAACAAGAAATTCGTTGTTGCTTCTGTCCTTCATTATTCAAATCACAAATTGAAGTTTTTTCCTCCTTTTGTTCTGTTTGCAGTTGGAATTAATTTCCAACACTCCCCCTTAGTTACAACTGCTATTTTCTTGCATGCCTAGACATTTTCTAACATAGTTAAAACTTTTCTGCCCCAATGGTTTTGTTCAAATATCAACAAATTGCTCTTCTATTCTGCAATATTGCAAAATAAATTTTCCATTTCTCACTAATTCTCTGATGTAGTGACACTTTGCATGAATGTGTTTTGTTCTCTTATGAAACACTAAATCCTTGGATAAAGATATAGCTGAGTTGTTATCATAATAAAATATTGTGCTTTTTACATGTTCATGACACAAAATTCTTAACATTCTTCTCATCTATACTACTTCACATGTTGTTGTTGTAGTTGCCACATACTCTGCCTCTATTGTTGATAAAGCCACAATTTTTGTTTCTTAGAAGTCCATGAGACGACTCCTTATCCCATATGAAAAACATATCCAGAGGTGTCTTTCCTGTCATCTATACTTCCATCCCAATCATTGTCAGTATATCCAATCAATTCAAATTTTTTTGAAGAGGTGTATAAAATTCCATACCTCTTAGTTCCTTTCACAAGTCTTAAAATTCTTTTTGTTGCCTGCCAATGTGCCTACTTTGGCCTTTCCATAAATCTAGAAATTAAACTTACAGTATGCATAATATTTGGCCTAGTTGCAGTCAAATACATAAGGCTGCCAATTATGCTCTTATACAAACTTGGATCAAAATCCTTGTTTATGTCTTCTTTGCTCAGTTTCAATCCCATCACTATAGGAGTAGTTGCAGCCTTGCAATCCTGCATATTAAATCTTTCCAAAAATTCTTTCACATATTTAGCTTCAAAAATAAAATTCTTATTTTCATTTTTCTCTACTTATATTCTTAAGAAGTATCTCAGTAATCCCATATCAGTCATCTCAAATTCTTCTTTCATGATTGTTTTAAAATTCTCAATGAGGTAAGTCTCATTACCTATGAATATAACATCATCAACATACAAAACAACAATCAACATCTTACCATATTTTTCTTTGATGTATAATGTGGGTTCTCCTTCACATTTTTCAAACCCATTTTCTAGTAGATAGGAATCTATCCTACTGTACCATGCTCTTGGTGCTTGTTTAAGCCCATACAGAGCTTTCTTCAATTTTCATACCTTGTGCTTTTGGCCTTCTTTTTCATATCCCAGAGGTTGTTCAACATAAACCTCTTCCATCATGCTGATTTCACATCCATTTGGTAAAATTTCCACTTGTGTTGTGCTGCTATGGACAACACTGCTCTTACTATTTCCATTCTTACAACTGGTGTAAAAGTTTCCTCATAATCTCTTCCTTGTTGCTGCTTGTATCCTTTGACAACAAGTTTGATCTTGTGCCTTTCAATATTGCCTTCAACATTGATTTTGGTTTTATAAACCCATTTCACTCCAATTACTTCCTCTCCTTTTGGGAGATCAACTAATTCCCATGTCTTCTTTTTCTCTATTGTATTTATTTCTTCATCCATAGTATCTATCCATTTCTTATCTTTTACTGCTTCTTCAAAATTAATAATATCTTCTATATTACAATATAATGAAAATAAAGAGCTTATACCTTCATTATTTGCTTCTTGCTCATAAATTTCATTCCGAATTTTTTATCTGGTTCCTCTTTCACTTGTTGAACTTGTGCTTGTAGAAGCACTCAAATCTACTCCTTGTGATGTGCTTGGAGAAGCATTGTCATCACTTCTCAAGGGTGTTCTCATACTTGCTTGTGGTATCCCTCGTTGTCCTTGTGTTGATGGAGGTGGTGCTGCTAAGGAGGGATTTATTTTATCCATTTCTTCATCATCTCCATTATGAGACAAAAAAAAAATTACATTCATTGTTTTCCCAATGCTTCCATCCCAAGCTACTTCCTAAATAAACTGTATATCTCTACTTATCATAAACTTCTTGGTAGATGGGTTATACAATTTGTATTCCTTGGATTCTTCATTGTATCCAATAAATATGGACTTCTCCCCTTTACTGTACAATTCTTCCTTAGCTGGTCTAGAATGTGTGCATAAGCCACATAACCAAAAACACTTATCTGGGTGACAAATTGTTTTATGCCACTCCATGCTTCTTCCAGAACTGCATTCATTAAACTCTTTTTTGGGCATCTATTCAAAAAATATGCTTCACAATGTACAGCTTCATCCCAATATTCATTTGGAAAATGTTTTTCCTTCAACATGCTTCTTACCATATCCATGATGGTTCTATTTTTCCTTTCAGCAACTCCATTTTTCTATGGTGTGTACCTTGCTGTAAATTTCTTATGTATCTCATTTTCTCTGCAAAAACGCAGAAATTATTTGGAGATATATTCTCCTCCTCTATTAGTCCTAAGGAATTTGATATGCTGCCTAATTTGATTCTCAACAAGAGCTTTAAAGTGACAAAATTTCTCAAACACTTCACTCTTCAATTTCAAGAAATATACCCAAGTTTTTCTTGTGTAATCATCAATAAAGGTCAGCGTATAGTGGCTGCCTGCTAATTATGGTGTTTACATTGGTCCACACAAATCAGAATGGACTATTTCTAACGGTGTCTTTTCCCTTACGCTCTTTCCTGATGGAAAGCTTTCTCTTTGTTGTTTGCCCAAGATGCAGCCTTCACATAGGTTATCTAGCTTCTCAATCAATGGTAATCCCTTTATCATTCCTTTTCTGTGCAACAAATCCAGACCTTCAAAGTTGAGATGTCCAAATCTCAAGTACCATAACCAATTTTCTTCTTTTGCTTCTCTTTGAAATGTCTCTTGTGTCACTGCTGCCATTGCAGCTCCTTTCTTCAAATCTTCTCTCATCTTGAGATGAAACATTCTATTTCTTGTCATCTTCACTTGTGAAATCCTTTGTTTGCTTGGTGGTATGTCCATGATGGTACATACATCATCTTCAAAGAATACATTGTAGCCTTTCTAAATGAGTTGTCCAATGCTCAAAAGGTTACACTTCAGACCAAGTACATAGTAAACATCTGATATGGTTTTTCTTTCTCCTTTCTTTGTTAAAACACTTACTCTGCCTTTTCCCATGACATAGACTTTACTATCTGTCCCCAATGTTAGTTTAGACTTCACATTTTCATATAACATGGAAAACATAAAGATGTTTCCAAACATATGGTTGCTACATCCTAAATCTAGAAACCATATATCTTCATTTTTCTCTTTAGCCATATTACATGCTAAAAATAAATTCTCTTGACTCGGAGTTTCTTTTGTAAAGTTAGCACTGGGTATATTACCCATGTCATTCTATTTATTCCTACTTTCATTGGCATAATGCCCATACTTATTATAGTAATGACATTGGACCTGGGATTTATCATACCTTTGTCCATGTGCTTGATTTTGTCCACCTTTTTGGCTACTGCCTTGGCTTTGATTCTGACTTTGATTAATACCCCTTCCACTAGTACTTGTAGGGTTGTTTCTTCCTCTTCCTTTTCCTCTGCATTTTGATATGTCTTGGCCTATTCTGCTTCCAAAGGACCTTTGGGTCTTGAAGGCATGCTTCAAAGATGAGTTTGATGTTCTGCTCAATCTTTTTTCATGTGTCATCAATGATGCATGAAGCTAATCAATAGTAAACATTGAGAGATCATTTGTCTCTTCAATGGTTACATCAAATCTCGAGGGTAAGCTCCTCAATACTTTTTCCACTATTCTTCTTTCTTCTAATGTATCTCCATAATATCTCATTCAGGTAACCAACCCAATAAACAATGTGAAGAATGAGTCTATTGTATCATACTCTTTCATGTAAATGACTTCAAAATATCTTCTCATTAACTGAATATTTTTTGTCTTTAATTTATCCATTCCTTGATAGGTTATCTTAAGGGTATCCCATGCATCCTTGGACTTCTTTGCTGTTGCAATTATTAGAAATATGATTTCATGCACTGCTTGATAGAGATATAAGAGGGCTTTTGAGTCCTTCTTTCTATTACTCTTCAGCAAATCTTTCTCTGCCTGTGTTAAGGCATTAAATGCTTGTTCATCTGTTGGTTCTTATAAACCATCTAAAACTGTCTCCTAGAAATCTTGACAGAAAAACAAGGCCCTCATTGTGATATCCCAGTAGTCATAGTTCTTCCCATTGAACTGTGGGAGTTGAGAATTTCCCATACTCATGCTTGTGTTGGCTCTTGCCATTGCTAGTCTTACAGAAATATGCTGAAACTTGATTGTGTATCTTAACAAAACCTTTTCACTACTGAGAGATAAACTCTATCTCTAAAAGACTTCCTATTACAGTTCTCTGGACTATATTATTTTAAAACAAACACAAAACTTTGTTTTGGTAAATACCTAAGTTTGTTGAACCTTCACACAGCTGGAGAAAACTTCAACAAAGTTTTTCTTCCTTCAGCTTCTTCAGCAACTGCTGAGAGCCTAGACTAGCTCTGATACCATGTTGGAATTTCTGATTATTCCTAACAATAGAGAGGAAACAGAAATTCCGCACAGAGATGGAGTAAAACTCTATTTCCTTAAAAAAAAAATACTGGACTGTTACATTCTTTCCTCAGAGCTAAAGTTCTAGATTACAATCAAAATACTCCTCTCTGTCTTTTTCATTTGTTACAACACTGCTACGCACACAACTCTTTTTGCACTCTTGTTGTGTCTGTCTTAGCACACTGTTTTAACACAGTCTCGGCTTACTGCACTATTGCACCGTCTCTACACTCACTGTCTATTACATATGTTTATATATATTGTAAACATTTATGTGTACAATATATATCATAAAAAAATTTAGCCTAAGTTTTAAATGAAATAAAATTGTCATCGCAGTGTATACAGATTAAAACATTAAAAACATTAAACCAAGGTTCTAACCTTATGAAAATTACATCGCGGATTTCAAACGTAATACAAAATGTTTTAACAAGTGATGCGACGGGTTATTTCATCGATTAACCCGCCATCCGACTATGTACAAAATATTTGTGATAACGCGCTATTGGTCAATGGCAAATGAGATGGTGGAGGTGGGCCATCTCTTATCGCACGGTTTTGGAGGGTTGGTGACATCAGCGCGAAACTGTGCGATATAGATTTGATTAGTTGATAGGGTGTTGACATGGCATGGTGGGGACGGTTTATCGTGGAGGTTCACGGTGTGGTGAAGAGGCTCAAAGAATGCGATAACACATGATTGGCTATAGAGTTTGGAGACGTGGACTAGTGGGGACCACAAAAATGACGTTGTGTTTTCAAATTTAAAACAAATGGGGTGACAATTAAAATGGTTGGTGTATGGCATTTTTGGTGGGTAGGTGTGGGAGTTAAGAGCACAGGGTTGCGTGGTTTAAACCACGAATTTTACCATAGAAAAGGGCTACATCCTTATAGTAAAAAATTGGTTTTTGCAGAGTTTTAAACAAGGTTTTAATGCACGGTTGAGTGCTAAACAAAACAAGAAATTCATTGTTGCTTCTGTCCTTCATTCTTCAAATCACAAATTGAATTTTTGTCCTCATTCTATTCTGTTTTCAGTTGGAATTAATTTCCAACAAAAAGTGGCTCCCAGGGAAGAAGTGATGTGCATGGTAACGAGAATCACCAACTATGAAACCTACCCAAGTGCTCACACTGACGAACGTAAATTACAAGAGTTCAAGGAAAATGCCATTCCCATGTTCAAGAAGATCAATCAATACCTCGTCTCCAACGACAACTTATATTGCTAGATATATTAACGTTTGTTTAGAGACAACCACAACTTATATTTTTGCTACTATATATATTAAGTGGACAAACTGAACCGTGTCGATTAACATGTGAGGATAGGCCCAGTAGGGATTCACTATTCTTATAGTGAGGCCCGGAGGGACTCGACTGAGCAGAAAGTTGGATCGATCAGCAGTTAGTTGCTACCCATATATTTATCTAAGGGGTGCACATCAAGAACTGCCCCTTAGGAAAGTTCAATTCTTCGGTCGAGGAGAGGTAGCGTTAAGTGGGATCGCCCGACCCAAGGAGGGCAAGGTAGCGAACTAGAAGAACGAAAGGCCGTCATCGACTCACTATTCATATGGTGAGGCCCGGAGGGATTTATTGCTCACCTGACCTAAGAAAGGTGAGGGACTCGACTGAGGTTACAAGGTCAAGGAACAAATCTCTTTTGAGGGAGGGGCCGGTGAATCGTGTAATCATACTGGTTCAAATTCAGTGGATAAGCTTAGAGTAGTCATCAGCTCATATGGCATTAGTACTATGTATTCACCATTAAGCTTCTCCTCTGCGGGACGAGATGGTCGAGTAGCCGAGAGAGAGGGTTTTCCCTTTCACCTTTAAGCAGAGATCGTGGAACTGCCAAATGGAATGGGGATTATGGACCACGAATCCCACAGATTAAGGGGCATCAACTACCACATAGGAGTGGGTGAGATAGGAACCGAAACCACTTCTCCCAATATATTACCAACACTTAGAAAGAGAGAACTATGCTTATTAATTACAGGTATATTTATAATAAGCACTATAAACCTTTAACACAACTAGCACTTATAAGAGCTTAGACAGCAAGTAGCTGTAACCCTTTGTAATCTCATGTATGTATTGATAAGCTGATATCCAAGGTAATGAAAGCTGGAAATTAAGCATGAATCTAATCTGGTATGTGTTTCAAGCAAGTGATTAGGGTGATCAAATTAGTCCGTATTTTTTATTAGCATGATTACATATATGCTTCTTATCAATTCATAAAACGTTTACTACTGTGTGTATTGAAAATTTGTATCTCCACAATAAATACTTCTTGAAGGGTATTTGTCTAGTGAGTTCGTTGTTTTGGGACTGTCTAATCCCATGTGTGTGTTTCTCTAATCAGTATACCTGGTATTTCTATGTGAGTGTCTGTAATGGTGAATATAAATTCACATGATACATCGTGGTTTAAAACTAACTTTTCTGGTCAAACAGAGAGATTTATCCATTTTGGACTCTCTTTTTTTTTTTATAGATATATCTTCAAAGGTAGTATGTTGTATATTTCTCATAATCTATATCAAATAAAACCTTTCGCACATGCATTACACTATTGGACGGGTGACTAAAATAAGAAATGATGACATGCATTACACCGTTAAAAATGAGGACGTTACACGATCTTTTCCGATGTTGTTTAACTAAATAACTTATTGATTTTTTTTTTCACTTTACAAGTAGTTTTAAATCATATAAAAGTGTTCCTTTAGCCTTGGTCTCGGACTCACCCCTACAGAGTACTCCACCTACAAGGAATAATGGTGAAAGGTCAAGTAGTGAAAAAGGATGCAAAGGACAAAGAAAAGAAGAATAAGGGAAAGTCAAAAGCAGGCCCTAGTAGGAGGGGGAAAATGTATCAAAAATAAATTATGGGAAATCTCTTCGACGATGCCTACAGGTCAAGTACTTCTTCTCAAGTAAAATCACTCATTTCAGGCTCGGAGCATGACTGTCAAACCAAAGAGGAGGGTGAAATACAAGAGGAAGTGATGGAGTTTTTGAAAGATCCAGGTAATACTAGAAGTAGACTGTCATTATTTCAACAGTCCATCCATACTTATTAGACAATGAAATGTATACTGGTGAAAGCCATAGTGAGTGTTCAAGAAATTGGAGGGGATCGGAAAGCTTACTTTATTTTAGCTAAAATGAGAAGAGATATCCAACAGATCCACCTTCCATAACATCACCAGAATGTCTGTTTGGGCCGCATGGAACGACGGCTGCAAAGTATGAACCAAGTGGATATGTCCAATTCTAGTGTCAAGGACCAGACGCCTATTGAGTCATCTTATGATATAGATTGATGAAATCCTTTTCTTTTTTGTCCTTTTGACATGCATATTATAGGTAGCATTTACATTATGATGTTCTTATATGTAACTGACATGAAATTGCATAAAGTAGATAGTATTAGGTTCAAAATTTATCAATTTTGGTTGGCCTATAACTCTTAAAGGTGGCCAATAGACCTGGTTTCCTGCGGGCAAGTTGAGGCCATCCAACATTATTCATTGTAACCTGCTTTTCTCTCTTGATTAATGGAAAATACGAAGGATCTACTAAATGTACAAAAAAAAAAAACCTTTTGCACATGAGACAAATATGAATCTATATTTGCACATAAGCATGTAGGAAATAGTATTAGGGATAGTTAATTAACTTCAATCACAAACCTATTTTAAACTAATATAGTTTAAACAATAAAATTTATTCTCTTTACCTATTACATTGAGAGAAAATGGATTTTATTTAATATAATTTGGACATTATATTATTACTAACACAACCACATTAATTAAATTTGGTTGATATAGATCAATGTCATTTTCATATAGTAATTATTGTATAAAAGGTGAAAAGTGATGCCCATGAGTGTCTACCAACCACCTTTGCTAATATAATTGTGCTAGTTGACAACTGACATGTGTGGGGTGGATTTTTTGGAGATATTTAATAATGGTTGAGGAGTGTTGATGAGTTTTATCATGGTTGATTATTTTCACCATGGTTAAATATGGTTGACCAAGCCTCACTAAGTTTTACCATGGTCAAGCATTAATGTAACAACACATTTATGTTACATTGACTTAGTAATGTTACATTAATATTGATTATGGTTGATCAACGTAAACCATGGTTGACTATGGTTCATGTTATATTAATGTTACAAAAATGGTTGCATTAATGGTTGAAGTGGGATGACGAGGTTGACCATGGTTGAAGCGGGTAGACTATTGTTGGCTAAGGTACTCCATGGTTAACCTACGTTGACCATGATTGATAATAATTACCATGCTTGATGAGAGATTAAGAAGAAATATTATGGTTGACTTTGATTTACCATGGTTGACCATTGTTACAATATTATAATAATGTTATATTAATGTTGACCGTTGTAAATCATGGTTAACCATGGTTGACATTACATTAATGTTACACAAATAGTTAAGCTAATGATTGGATTAGATTGATGGGACAGATCATGGTTGATGAGGTTGAATATGGTTAGAGAGGGTCAACCATTGTTTATCAAGGTAGACCATGATTGACCTCAATAAAAATGAACATGGTTGACCTCGCTTAAACATGATTAAGAATTTTTCCATGGTTGACTTAACTCACTATGATTGATAATGATTACAATGGTCAATCTTAGTTGACCATGATTGACATTGATTACTATGTTTGACTAGGGTTTAAGGGGAGGATTATCGTTAAACTTGGTTTACCATGGGTGAGAAGGTTGACAGAAGATGAAGGGTGTTGACTGTGGCTAAACTTGATTGGTTGAGTTTAACCATTTTCAACCATAAATATAACAATGCATTTTTGTTACATTAATAAAAAAATGTAAAATTGATGTTGTTAATTGTTACATTATTATATTAACGTTGACCATTGTCAACCATGGTGGAGAATCAATAATGTTACATTAATGTCAATGTTAATTTTACATTAATTTAAAATAAAACATAATCAATCATGGGAAACACTAAGGAAGCGCTAACTTTTAAATAACAGAATGGTTGACCATGGTCAACCACATTTACAAAAACAGTTGATAGTAGTTGACCATGATCAACCACATTTACAAAAAAAATTGACTGTAGTTGACCATGGCTGATCATGGTCAACCACATTTACAAAAAAGGTTAACTATAATTGACCATGGTAGACCATGGTCAACCACATTTATAAAAATGATTTGACCATATTCGACCTCTCTTGTCCAGGGATTTCCATGTTGTTTATGGTGTATGCTGGTTTAATATTTCTAGCTAAGGTTGATCGTGGTTTACTCTACTTGACTATGGTCAACATATGGTTGACTAAGGTTGTTTAAGGTTGACCCTTCTGGAATATGGAAGACCAAAATTGGTGATGGCTAAAGAGGATCAATCACGGTTGATGATTGTTGACCATTCTTGACAAGGTTGATGAGGATTAACCATGTTTGAGAAAGGCTTGATGAGGACTAACCATAGGAGACCATGGTAGCCTATTGGTGACAAGGATTGATAATCATCAATTATCATTATCTATGGTTCACCATTAATGATAATTTTAACAATGATTGACCTTTGTTGAGTTGGTTAACTATGGTTGAACTTCTTGTTCATGTTTGATCATCGATATCTTGCTTGGCCATATATAAGCTTATAAGAGTATGGATGACTATGGTTGAGTATGGTTAACTATGGTTGAACTTCTTGTTCATGTTTGATCATCGATATCTTGCTTGGCCATATATAAGCTTATAAGAGTATGGATGACTATGGTTGAGTATGGTTAACTATGCATGATCATGGTTGACCATGGTTGGAAATATTTAGCATTAGAGGAATATGGTTGACCATGTTTCTTATGCTTAATAAATTGGTTTACTCTACTATGGTCAACCATGGTTGATTATAGTTGAATATTACTAACTAAGGTTGATTGAGGATGACTATGTTAGTAAACAAAGTTGACTATCCTTGAATATGGCTCACTAAGTTTGACCATCATTGACTCTCTAAGTATTTATTATAAAGGTTATTGCCATACGTTGAATATATATGACTATGTCATCACATTGTTACATTGTTATTTGTTCATTACTGTGCAACATCATTTTTTTATTTGTTACATTGTGATGTTGATTTGAGTTCATCATATTGTTATGTTGATTTTTTTTTTCTCACATTGCTACGTAGATTATTTGTTTTTCATATTACAATGTTGATTTCAATTAATTTTATTGTTATGTTGTTTTTTTGTTTGTCACATTGCGACATAGATTATTTACTAATGTGGTTGTGATGATTATTTTTTTGTCATGTTGCAAAGTTAATTCCTTTATTTTTCATATTGCAACATTGATTCCCTTTCTCGTCATATTGTGACGTTGAGATTTTTCCATCACAATGTGACATGAATTTCTTACTCAACACATGCAATGTAAATCTTATTATGAAACTTATTAAATGTCATATTAATAAAACCTTATTAATAGACCTTAATATTAATGTTATTAATAAACCTTATTATTAAACATTATTAATATTATTAAGAAAATTTAAACCTTGATTACGACTGAATAAGTTTGACCATGGTTGCCGAAAGTTTACTATGGTTAACCATGGTTGACTATAATTTACATCATTGACTATGATTGATCATGGTCGACTATTTAAACATTGAGAATAAAGGTTAAGTGTAAAGGTTATTATGTCATCACATTGTAACATTGTTATTTGTTTGTGACATCGTGACCTAGATTTCTTGTTTGCCATTATTATGTTGATTATTTTTTTTGGCATACTACGATTTTGAGTTTTGTTCATCACAACATGACATGATATTTTTGATCAACACATGTGATGTCAATTTTTGTTCAACACATGAAATGAAAATATTATTATGAAACTTATTAAATATACTATCGTCTAAATAAATCCTTATTGAACCTTATTAATAAAGCTTAATACTAATATTATTATTAGTCCTTGTTATTGAACCCTTTATTAATTAATATAATTAAATAATTTTAAACGTTGATTATGATTGACCAAGGTTGAATATAGTTGGCCATGGTTAACCAAGGTTGACTATAGCCAACCATAGTTGACTACAATTTAATATCATGGACTATAGCTGAATATTGCTGACTGTGGTTCTAGAGATTACCATGGTTGGCCATGGATGACTATGGCTAAATAAGGATGTGTATAGTTGAACATGAGTGACAATGAATCACAATGATTAACCATGTTGGAATTGTTTAACCATGTCTGACAATGGATAAGTTGTTTTAACCATATTTGAAAATAGTTTAGTTGGGAAAACATGGATGAATATTGTCAATTTCTGACGGATTTCTGGCCGGACTCCAAGGAAAATTTTGTGGAAAAGTATTCATTTTTGTTGTTTAAGTTTTTTTTTTAATGCATATATGGAACAACACCCTCAGAAACCCCTAGGACACTTTGATTGTGAAGATTTCACCTGTCAAACTTGTTATTTCAATGAATCCCTGTCAAATTCTAGACAACATAGATTGGAAAATAAACTAGAAAACTTTTAAAAAGTCTCACTTTTAGACAATGATCAATGCATATATCAAGCATGTGTTATCAGTTGCTTGACATATAATTAATATTAATGTTATTTATTGTACTATTAAGATATTATTTGAATTATTAATAATAATATTTATATTAGTACTATTATTATTGTGTCGAGAGGCACTCTACAACCCATTTTAGGTTGGATGAGTGATCATTAGATATGTGATCATTGGATTTGAGATGTGAGATGTTAATTTTGATATGTGAGTTGTGAGACATTTTTTACAATTTTTTTATATTGTAATTGTGTTGTTTATGAATAAAATTACGAACAATTTTTTAGATACAAAAAAGTGTAATATACATATCACATTAAAATATATAACACATAAATAGTATTTATAAATTAACACCCATTTTACAATAGAAATTAAAATAATGATTGCATAACCATATTTAAATTTAATTAATAAGTTGATAAAAAAATAATATTTATAATATAACAAGATTTTTAATCATGAATATTTACGATGGATATTATTATCTTCCAAATAGACTTTTTTTACATTATCATGGACCAATACCCAGAAAAGAAAGATATAGAGAGGGAGGGAGAGAGGGAGAGGAGGGAAAAATCATAATACCATGGGATAATATCATGGTTCATCTATACCATAGGACATGTAGGCTTTTCATTATTATGTTATAGATCTAGGCTTTTAATTATTCTATTACAATACCATGGGAAAATACCATGGACATTGACTTATCAATACCACATGCCCAAAAACCATAACTTATATGAAAATCAGAATATTTTACAAATACTTTGGTGGGCTGGTTGCAGGATCTATCGATAAGCTTTCAAACTTTGAAAATGTTGTTTCAAGTTCGGGTGGAACTTATTCTTAATCTTTCTTTGGAGTATTAGTCATCAACCTCCAATTTTGCTTACGCAAAACCCAAATGCATTATAAAATTCAATTGTTAACCTTTACCGAAATGGCGAAATCATAAGTCAAAACCAGTAAACATAATATTTCACTATATTTGACTTAGTGACGAAGCCAAAGCATATTAAAACCTTTAACATAAAATTATCTCATCCAATTTTTATGTTAAATCCCATGCATCTATTTATGGGATATCCATCATATAAAAAATCTTAACACGAAGGTCATCATATCATATAAATGCTAGATGGTCGATTTGAATTATAAAATCGAATCTATAAACTATCAGGTCCGTTTGAAATGCTAACCTCTATGCAACTTAAAATGTGATTTCCGTCGGATTGCAAATCTGATGGTTGTGATTCCCATTGATTCCTTACGCGTTACAACATTCCTAATTTCTTCAACTCTGCCAAATTTACACTTCCGCTAACTTATTCCTTTAAAGTCCACTGTTGCATATAGTGACAACTGATAATTCCCATTTAACAATACAACCAAACTATTTCCATTTCAGAGTGGTTCCAGAATTTAATCGGAAGCACACAAATTTCAAAGATTTAACACATACACAAAATTAGTTAAACAAACTCGATCTGAAATTAAACAATTCAGAAGTATTTCGAAGGAAAGCGAAACTTCCAGGATTTGGCATTTATGCACACATTTACACAGGTATAGCGGAAATGTAGTTTTTTCCTATTCGATTACTTTTTCCATCAAATCCTCCTCTCCCGATACATTCCAAACTTACATATAAATATATTGTTCATACAAAACATTCAAATCTGAGTCAAAGGGATCCAATTTGTCTAATTTTGGGCTAAAATTCATTGCATGATATTCTCCCTAAAATTCTTAACTAAAACTAAATACAATGAATCGAATACAAAGCAGTTCAAATCCCTAAGGAGTAGATTAAATCCTATCTACCAAAATAGTAAATTGCCAATTAAAGGAACCCATTCCTTTGCTTGTAAACTTTTTTTGTATTTGTGGAATAAAATCGAAGTTTTTTTCCTCAAGATCTCATGCTCCTGCATCATACTTTATCTAAACTCACCATCCCCACGACTACCAAAAATACTCCCATAGAGATTAAATCAAGGTTTTAATAAATTAAGAATGAAAATACTTTTATATATACAAATGTGAAATTTATATAATATAAATAATATTATAAAGAACATGCATTTTAACCAAAGATCCAAGCAAAAAGAGAAATAAAAGTGGCTAACAATGATAGAGGAAAGATAGTGCATGATTCTTTTAAGTTTTTTATTATTGTATTTTCTTTGACATGATTGATCCAAAATATAGGTTTAATATTATACAACCAATTATGTTTTTTCTTTTAATTATATACTCTCTTAAATAAAATACATTGGGCCCAATTTCTGTATCATGGTATATGTTTAGCCTCTACAATTGGTTGATCTTTCCACTGGACTAAATACTCAAAATACTCCCATCCTCTTATCTTCTTAGACGATATTTTGTCTAAAATCTTCTCAGGCTGTAATGTTTTTCCTGTGGATCACTGTTTCATCTAATCAATCTAAAATTATAACAAATAAAATTCATAATAAATTCAAAAATACAAATAAATTTACCCAAAAAAAATATTTACAAATTATAATTAATATTTTTTTAATCTCAAATTTGAATATTTTACAATAGGTTCAATCCATAAAATTATATTTTAATTATTAATTTTAATTGATCACTTAACAGAATAAATCGAAATTGAGTTTGTTAATTTCTTTTAATTCATATATAAGTTTTGTTTTCATTTAATTTTATAATATAGCTAAAATCACTTTCATACATAATGAAACACGCAATAATATAGAAAATTAACTTTCGTGAGAACCATTTTAGAGCGTAATTTAGAATAATAACAAATAAAAATTATCAAATTTTTCATAATATCCTTCATATGATCAAAATAGTGTACTCAAATACAATAAGAAGTAAGAAGCTTCAAGTAGTTTCCTCGAAAATTAACAAAACTCGTATTAATTCCAACTTTTACTCAATAAAGCCAATTTCATTACAATTTGCCTTTCAATATCGTAATTCTTATTTATCTCAACTATTTTTGTAAAGGGATACTTTTGCAACATATTGCATACCATTCCTCTATTAGCAACGTCACTCCATATCTAATTATTCATGTAATTACGAAAGGAAGCAATTGATTTCAATACATAGCATTAACAAATATAAAAGTATCTCTCTTTGCAAGGGAGGAAACAATTGACATGAATATATAGCATTAGAAAACAATACAAAATTACATTTCTCTTTACTAAGGATGTGTGCACACGTGTAGTCTATGATTATTTCTATTTATTGAATTTAGGATTTGAATTTTTTTAATAATTATTTACATTGATATTAGTGATAAATTATTGGGGCAATACATCTATGGATAAGAAGTGAAGTTAGATCCACATTGAATGTTGCTGTAAGATTATTAATATTGGTCAAAGGAGCAAAGATCTAATGATGAATATGGGTTTTGATGTTAATTGGTGAGGGGAGTTGTATATTTTCATGTGTTATAGAAAATCGAACTAATGCTCTCATTTAGCCATACAAAGTAATCTTTATGTAAAATTAATAAGTTTGTTATTTTTTAAGGTATAATTTATTTTTACTATTTTATGTTAAAATATATTTGAATATTTATCGATGTATAATTTCATTTATAATTTAATGATAAATTAGTATATATAAATATCTTTTTTGAAATAGATCTCAATAGAGATGGTTCATAATTAAATTTTTTTTTATTTTGGTTTTGTTTTAATAGAATATATATATTATATTTTGTAGATTTGAATATGTAAAATTTTAACAATTATGAATATGTGAACATGCAGCTGACAGTAGGCATGGAAAGGTCTCGCACCTCTGCCCTAGCTGAATATATGGAAAAGACTAACTATCATATCTGCATCAAAGAGGCTAAGGTCTTAGCCAGGATTGATCACTTTCATCATCGTAAGTTAAGAGAGGCCCTTGAAATTGAAAAAAGGCCCGTAAATCTTAGTAGAGATGACGGTTGGAATATAAGCACAGTGTTGGATCCCTGCCTTATATTCTTAATTCCTTATATATATATATATAATTTATTTTATTTTATTTATTTATTTATTATTATTATTATTATTATTATTATTATTATTTGAATTAATTTTATTTATATTTTTTTATTTTAGTTTTTATTTTATTTATTTATTTATTTTTAAGATAGAATTACAATAAAATAATATTTGTATTATTAATAATTAATTAACCATATTAATAAAAATAAAAATAAAAATTATATATAAATTATACTATTAAATTGACCTAGCAGTTATTAATTTCAATATTCAAACTAGTCGTTAGGTTGTTTTAAATAATTAATTAATTTAATAGAACTAACCATTATGAATTTCAAAGTCAATTAGTTGTTTCTAACGGTTTTCTTTGCCTTTTCTACATCTATTTAAACTCAACGACTGATCTGATCTCTCACCTAGTCCTGATGATGAACCACACTTGTTAGTTCGAAAGGCGTCAACTTTGTTCATTGTAATGTGATTATCACTGAAAGATTTCTTCATAAATTATGAAATTTATTAAAATTTGATATTTATTAGTGGTATCTTATTATCTACAATATATCATTTTATTTGGTTATTTTAATTTTAACAAAAAATAGACTTTCAATCAATCATTAAAGTTGTTGAATATATTAATTCATTGCATTTAATTTTTCTTAACATATCTCACACATGCCACAAATATAAATAATTAACACTAATTTAATTAAGAAAATCCAAAAATCATAAATGTTTTCCATTATGATATCATTTCCTTACTTTACAAACTCATGACATAGCTTAAACAAAAAAGTTTATGTTTAAATCGAAATAATATACCAGACACAAATTACCAAACAACAATTAGATTTTTCTCATAGCTTCAATGAAACTTATACATCACCTCCCTACGTACCATTACACTTATCTTTTACAATGATTTAACACATCCCAAAATCATAATTAAATGTAACCTTCAAACAAAATCATTCTCATTAGTATTAGCTTTCAAGCATCCTCTCCTTATTATTGGCTACCTATTCTTTAACTTTTGAATTATATTTGTCAATCTTTTATGCATTTTAATGGTTTTTTTTTGTTTTTTTTTGCAATGTTCACATCCTTTTAGAAGTAACATATTAGATTATTTTTTCACATATATTGTAAATTAATATATATTTTTATCATCTTGATATAGAGATTTTCATTATACTTTCATAAATCACTATTTGGAAGTTTGAATTCCTCAATTTACATAGAAAATCACCATGACACTATCATATTATAGGACCATGATAAGGACCATGGCAAGAAATATAAAATGAGATAAAATATAAGAATTTGGTAAAAACAATGTTGAGCATATTGTACTACTTGTATTATGCATTTCACTGATGTAATATTACAAAACATGGATAAAATCCTCTTATAAAATACATTGACTCTATTAGTAAGATTTATTCAATAAATAAATTTGAAAAAAAATCACAAAAAAATATAATATATTCCTAAGATAAGAATTATGTCCTATAACATAAAATACATAAAGTAATGCAGTACCACAGAAATATATAGGAAGTCACAAGCTAACATAATTTTAAGAAAAGAAGAAAGAATTTATGTTACTAATATCAGCTTAGATCCATCTTAACTTCTGATCTATCAAGCGCCAAGTGGTATCAAACCTCTCGACTTGTAAACCTACTTTTTGAGTGCAAAAATTGAAGAAAGGTTTGCACCTCGAGAGATTTTATCCCTCTCGACACTTGATAGATCCGAAGTTACGATGGATCTAGGTTGGTTTGAGTTGTGTGCGGCCAAGAAAAATCTATTGAAGATATGAAATTTATTATCAATAATATGTAAATATATATAATATTAATATAATCATTTTAAATATTGTAAATATGTATAAGATTAGCCTTGTCATTCTAATTTTAAATTTTCTTAGTTACCTCAGTTTGTTGAGATGATAAATATTGTTAATAACTTTCATGATGAAAAAGATGAAATACAAATTTTGAATGCAAAGTGACAATAATAGTGTTGAATGATAGAAAATGTGAATAATAAGAATGTTGTCAATTAAAAATATTCTTCATTGTGACCAATCTCAAATTATTTTCTTCTAATATTCTTATTCTCACCCTTGTTAGATTTGTCATATTTTCATATCGTAAACCATTTAAATCTTTAGCTTGAGTTGTTGTAGTAAACATCATACCTTGTCTCTCTTGAACTCCAATATTAATAGGTTGAATTAATATAACACAAAAATCAATGTACATTGTCAATAATTTTGTGTGCTTACACTGAAATCAATGCACGTTGTTAATCCAATCACTTTAAAATCAATGTACATTGTCAATAATTTTGTGTGCTTACACTGAAATCAATGCACATTGTTAATCCAATCACTTTAAAATCAATGTACCATCATACATCCAATTATATCAAATCATTCATCATCTATAATGAAATCAATTCATATAATGAAAGAAATAAATTAATATTAGAAAAGAAATTCTAAACTAAAATCAATGCATTTAATGCAAGTAGTCAAATAGGACTAGAAATCAACATTTACACTCAAATCAATGCATCTTGTTCAAGTAAGCAAATAGGATTAGAAACTAACACCTAGAATGAAACCAATGCATTTACTGCAAGCAAACAAATAGGATTAGAAATCACCATATACACTAAACTAATGCATTTAGTGCAAGCGTTCAAATAGGATTTGAAATCATCTACGCTGAAATAAATGCATCTAGTGCAAGAAATTTGAATTATTTTCAAATGAAAATATATATTGAAATCAATGCAGCAAGTGCAAGCAATCAAATAGGATTAGAAATTACCATCTAAACTGAAATCAATGCATTTAGCGCAAACAATAAAATAGGATTAGAAATAATATACATTGAAATTAGTTCATCTAGTGCAAGCAATCAAATATTGCTAGAAATCAATATCTACACTAAAATCAATGCATATATTGCAAACAATAGAATAGGATTAGAAATCGCCATCTACACTGAAATTAATGCATCTAGTGCAAGCAATCAAATAGGACTAGAAATCACCATCTACACTGAAATCAATGCATCTAGTGCAATAAATATTCTTCCCTCTCTCCCCCCTCCATCTCTCCTTGTTTGTCTCTTTATCTCACCCCTCTCCTAAACACACACACTCTCCCACACCATATCTATCAATCTCTATGCCGCTCCCTCCCTCTCTCCTTCTCTCTCTTCTTACCTCTCTTCACCTTCTATCTATATCTCTATCTTCCCCTTCTCTCCCTCTCCCCCACTTCTATCTCACTTTCCTCCTGATATCCTCTCTTCCTCTCTCTCCAGTCCTTATCACTCCCTCTATCTCTCCACCTTTCTCTCTCTATGTATTCTCCTTCTTTGTCTCTTTATGTCACCCCAAATATACACACACTCTCTCAATATCTCCGTTGTCACTCCCTCTCTCTCTTCACTTATCACTCTCTATGTCTTTCTTATTCCCTCCCTCTTTTGACCTCCAAAGCGATCTTTTTATCCATCCCTCTCTCCTCCTCCATCCCTCCTTCTCTCCTTGTATCTCTCAAGTCCTCCCTCTCATCCTTCATCTTTCTTCGTTTCTCTCCCACCCCCCTAACTCTCCCACCATCGCTCTCCTCCTCTCTCTCAAGTTCTCTCTCTCTCGTCCTTCCTCTCTCTCCCTTTCTCTCCTACCTCCCTCTCTCTTCACCCATTACTCTCTCTCTCTCTCTCTCTCTCTCTCTCTCTCTCCAATCCTCTTTCTCTCCCTTTCTATCCTGCCTCCCTCTCTCTCCACCCATTACTCTCTCTCTCTCTCTCTCTCTCTCTCTCTCTCTCTCTCTCTCTCCACACCTCTCTCTCTCTCTCTCCAAACCTCTCTCTTCCATCATCTCTTTCTCTCTCTTCCATCTAATCCTCTCTCTATATATATATATGTGTGTGTGTGTGTGTGTGTGTGTGTGTGTGTGTGTGTGTTACTATATCCCTCCTCTCTCCTCCTCTCTCCATCTCTCCTTCTTTGTCTCTTAATATCACCCCTAAACATACACACTCTCTCTATATCTCTCCCTTGTCACTCTCTCTCTCTCTCTCTCTCCACTTCTCACTCTCTATCTATTTCTTCTTCTCTCTACCTCTCCCCCTCCAACTCCATCTTTGTATCCTTACCTCTCCTCCTCCCTCTCAAGTCCTCTCTCCCGTCGTTCCTCTCTCTCGCTTTCTCTCTCTCTCTCTCTCTCTCTCTCTCTCTATATATATATATATATATATATATATATATATATATATATATATATCTCGCTGCCCTTCAATCCACTCATTATCTTCCTCCCTATCTCCTTCTCTCTCCTCCCCCTCAATCTTTGTGTCTAGCTCTCACTCTCTTACCCTTCTCTACCTCTCTCACTCATATCCCTCTCTCTCTCTCTTCATTTCTCCTCTCCCCTGTCCTTTACTTTATCTTCATCTCTCCCTTCCCACTCCCCATCTCTCCACCTCTATCACTATATGTCTTTGTTCTTACCTCCCACATATATCTAGACTTAATATATTTATAATGAGATTTTGGTAGTAATATTAGGGTTAATAAATTATTATTTTTTGCATGGTATTAATAATAATTTGGCCCATGGTATTTGGGCCATAGGCTTCACATAAATAAAAATATTTCCTCAATGTTCATAAATATAAAGAGGATTTTGGAAGAAATATAAAAAGAGGTTTTTTTTTACCATACTTATAGTTTATTTATATTTATATTTATTTACCATACCTCTTTTGTTTACCATGGCATTTGGCCCATAGGCTTGGTATATACTTGGATGTTTATTTCTAATCATATTTGATATATTTTTATGTATTTACCATACCTCTTGATACCTCTTTTATATTCATTTATTTACCATACCTCTTTTATAAATAAGGTAATTGGCCCACAATACTTAGGCCATGGTATTAATAATAATTTGTCCCATGACATTTGGCAATGTTACACATCATACTGTGCTGTAGAATAGACCTTATGACAACAAGTATATGAGTATTTAAGTAAAGTACTAAACACCAAATAAAATTACAAGTAGTTTTGCAAATTTCGATTTTCTTTCCACATTTAGTAGTTAGACATTTTATTTTTAACAATACATTTTGTTTTATTTATAATAATTTAGAAATATCTTCATTTAAATAAAAATATAATTATTAAAATTATTTTTGATTTTTTTTTTTTTTAAATATAATATTTTAATGTAATAATATTACAGCATTTCATATAACAAAATCGAATATTGACCCATTTTGTTAATTTGATATACCATTTCTTTTGCCGGATCAAAAAGCACTAAGTATACCATTTATTGTACCACGTATACGAAATAAACAATTGTCAAAACTTCTAAAAACAATATCCAGTCATTCAATACCTTTGGAAGTCATGACTTGAATGTCTGCTACGAAATATCATTATTCCGAACTTTGCCTTCGTCGGCTTTTAATTTATTAGAGTTTTGTGAGGCAATCTGGTTGAAAAGTATCGATCATTCGATATTTTTAATTCAATATGTGTCCTCTTTGTTCTTTCCAGAGGAATGTGTGTATATCACAACACATTATGGGACAAAGAAAACACATTATGGGTTAATGTTTTCATTCAATAATTGACCTCTTTAAGATTCTTTACGGGGTTATTTTATAATTTCATTAAATGTGTACAAGTTCGTATTAAAACGGGTGAGGATCATCTAATTTTTCATTTAACTTTTTATTAAATGATTACCCAAAGAAAATATCACCGTATTATTCTTTTTCGATGATCTTTGATAGAAACGTGGCCAGGATTGCAATCTGTTTTTGTTTTCAATCAATTTGTTTTAACTGAATAAGATGGCTCAACCAACAGGACTATTAAATCATGTAAAGATCATCGATTTGAGGTGTAAGTCGTCATTGAGATTAAGCAAATCTAATCGGTGGTCTATTCGATTTTTGGCAGACGAAATTAGTTTCAGGAATACAAAAGCAGATCATATATCTACATACCTGTCCCTTTCGATTACCCATTCTTATTGACATACAATGGAAGCTGGTGAATAATTGTGCCAGCTTCTTTGGTTATCCATTTGATATTCAATCATCCTTTTATTTTTTTTATTTTAATTATGTTTTAAGGTGTTTCTATTTGAAAACAGTTTCTCTCACTGTCATTGAGTCCATGTCTGAACTATTGGATCAAATATTAGATGATTGAAATGTTTTAGGTCATTAAATCCACAAGTAAATAGTTTTATATATGTTTTTTATAATGTTAGTTTTCTTTCTTTTTTAATAAGTTAGATTGAATTTAGGTTTTGGTGAGACTATGCCAAATTACACAAAAATAAAAATAAAAGTAAATTAAATAAAAAGATTGAGATAATGTAATGGACATTTTGACTAAGTCAAAATACAATAAAAAATAAAAATAATAAACAACTATAAAAACAACCCATGGTATTGACTCATGGTATTCATGTGGAACGTAGTTTATTTAAAAGGGAAATTAATATGGCCTAGATCAATATTAACTATGGATCTACCAAGAGCCATGAGGGATCAAATATCTAATAATAATAAACTATAAAAACAACCCATGGTATTCATGCAGAATGTAGTTTATTTAATGGGGGAAATTAAAATGGCCTAACTATAGATCTAGCAAGAGCCAAGAGGGATCAAATGTCTTGATATCAAAACCCTTTTTAGAGTGAAAAGAGAATTGATCCCTCTGGTAAATAACATAGATCTAAACTAATTATTTAATAAAACTATTTGTAATTGTTTATAACTATTTTTTTTTTAATTTACTTTAAAAAATGTATCTAAATTTTCATACATCCAAATATACATAGTTTTTCTTATTATATATTATTTTTGTTACAACTATTTTATTATTCCAAAAATATATCTTGTTTTGTTATATATTATTTATGTAATAATTGTTTTACTATTCATGAGTAGTATTCCTAAATATATAAAAAATTAAATTAATAATGATTTTTTTTAAATATGTGATTTTTTTTTAATTTGCAAATTATTTCGCATTTCTAATTTCTTAAATAATACTAAATTTATCTTTAATTACTTAATTGTAATAAGTTGTAACTACATAACAATTTGTAACTATATACATACTCTTTCAGATTTTTTTTCTTAATGAATATCAAATTTCTTCCGTTAAAAAAAACTATAACATGTTTTTTACTTTATAATCATAAACAATTTTCATATTATATGATGTCAAACTTACTCAACTTATTATTCTGAAATTTTAAACAAAATTTTCAATGCATAATTTTAGCTTTTATAGTTTTGTTTATTTTTCAATTCCAAACAAAACTTACAAGAGAAAACCCATCGAGTCCATAGGGTTTTTTTTGTACAAGTTTTATCATAACCTTTCCCTCTATACAATATATATTGTAGAGTCTTCTGAAGAGAGAGTGTATTCTAGTTTATAACCTGAACCACAATCAAAGAAAATGGCTAGGGATTTCACAAGTTATTACTTTGTAACCTCATCCACAATCAAAGCAAATGGCTAGGGATGTCAAAAGTTATCATTCACACAGTGATCTATTGACGTTCTCAGTTGAAATGATCCTATTACATGCACGGTGGCCAGAGACACTAAAACATTTAAAACAGATATCTGTTACGACATCCATATTGTCTACAAACCATCCAAATTTCCCATCTTATACAACAATTTCTAACAATAATCGCTCAATTTACTCTCCAATGAGAAAGTCAATATTGTGGTATAATAACTAATTTTTGAATCATCGTAAGAAACAAAACATCACATTAGCTCATAGAATATATCTAATTATATAAGGATCTGAGATGATAACAAAGTTTTGAATCATGATAACAAGGTGACAATCAAAACTAAGTTTTAGCCATGAGAAAAAAATCACAAATCATAGAATATATCCATAGTTGCAATGAACCTCATACATTGTGATGGACATCATGGGAATTTTAGTACACATAGAACACCACCCTAAAAATTATATACTCTTCATCAATTAAGAATAAGCTAAGAGAATTTAGTCATGATAAGAAAATTGTGATAGTGTGTTATAATTTTATCTAGAAATGTGTTGGAGTCAATTTCTCAATAAAAATGGATGAAATTCATTCGATAGTGTGCTATAATTTTCTCTACAAATATGTTGGAGTTGTTTTCTCAATAAACTTTTTTTTACTGCTCTTAATTGGTGAATGTAATTGGAATATGTAGATGAACTTCCAGTAAACTCTATTTATTTTAATAAAAAATATCTGTATTTACATCTATGCTAGATACATTTTACTTGAATGTATTTAAAATATCTTATTTGAGTTACATGCTCATTTCATGCTTGTTTTGGATGATTATTAATCACCAAATGAGTTTCACTCCCAATTTCTTATTTCAATATCTACAACAAAATTTTTATATATGTGAATAGATTATGTTGATTTACATATATGTTTCCATCCCTAATTGCCTATTTGAATATCTAAAACAAAAGTTTCTAGTTGATAACTCTTAGCAACAATATCTTTGAAACCTCCATGACCTACTTCCATGGAAGAAAAATTTGCCTTTCATTCCTTCATGATGGAAAATTTTCCTTTCATTCCTTCCAGATGGTTCCTTCTATGCAACATTTTTTTTCTTCTAGAATTTCTTTTATAACATGTAATATAATTGATAGTTTTATCATAAATGAGATCATCAATCAATCATAAAGTCAAAATCAACAATTCGTTTCCATTGATATGTATATTGACGAGCATGGAAATCAATAATTGTGGGTCAAATTGGATTGCTACCTGTCCAAACAACTAGCGTCACTACTACACCAAGGGTATTTTAAGACATTTGTTTAAGACAAAAGAAATCTTTTGTCTTAAAAAGTCACTTTTTATTTTAGTTATTTTATATTAAAATTTAATATCAATTGAATTGTCTTAAATATAAAATTTAAGACAAAAATAGTGTGAGACAAAAATAATTTGAGACAAAACTTTATATTTAAGACAAAAAAAGAATTGAGACAAAAATATTTAAGACAAAAACAATTTGAGACAAAAATATTTAAGACAAAAGTATTTTAAGACAAAATTTTATATTTAAGACAAAACGAGTTTGAGACAAAAATATTTTAAAACAAAACTTTATATTTAAGACAAAATCAGTTTGAGACAAATATATTTTTAAGACAAAATCAATTTGAGATAAAATTTTAGATTTAAGACAAAAGCACTTTGAGACAAAAATATTTAAGACAAAACTGTATATTTAAGACAATGGCGACTTAAGACAATAACAATTAAGAGGAAACCCATTTAAGATAGTTAGCAGTTAAGACAAAATCATTAGCATTAGGAAGTTTGCATTGAAATATCCATGAGTGGATAGTGGATAAAATTATATTTTTTATTTTTGAAAATAGATATTCAAACCACATGAAATTTAATCATGTCATATTTATTTCTTTTATATTATATTTTTATTTTTTCATTAAATCACATTCTAAAAATTTAATAAATATATAGATAAAAAATATATTATTTTTTGGTTGGCAACTCAAGGGGATTGGAACTTTGAATCTCGTGTTTTAACCATAGGTGCTCCAACACTAATATTCTTGGGCATATTATGTTTTTTCCTGTTAACCGCTCCAAATACAACCGCTCCAAATACAACCTCTAAGAACTAGTAGGGTTCAAGGAAAAGAGCTACAAGTTCCCCAAATCCAATCTACATTTCATAGACAATCACATTTCCCCCAAATGTCCTCCACATATTTGCCTTGGTGTATTGGAGTTTTAAAAATACATAGGATGCCATAAGTAATCCTAATCATAAGACTCAACTTTCCTAATGACTAGGAGGCCTTAAAAATAAAATAAAATAAAAAAATCTTAACTTATGCCTAAAATTACTAAAATTTCCTATCCCAAATATGAAATTAGAAATTCTACAAAATGATAGGGCAAAAAGGAAACCAACTTCCTCTTCTAAAAATCTCTAAGACCTTATGGAGGACAAATACAAATTTTGAAATAATTTTTTGAAATTATGCTCTTGCATCAATAGCTACCAATGTATCCTTGTAGGCCACCCCCTTTAACAATAGTAATACCAATGTCCTTTACCAGCTAGAAGGAACTCAATCCTTACATAATTTTCTCTTAGATCCCCTTGACCCATTGCAATGATTGTCTTTGATGCATACCTAGTTGCAAGCACATTAAGAAGCAATGTAGCTGGTTGATGATTTCGATAAGTATGTGATTTTGTTGACATATTATGACTGTCCCATATGTGAATATATAAAATCTTAGATGCATGTCGCCCTGACACTATAACAAGACTTAGTACTTCCTATCATACCGTGTCACTCCCTCCTCGAGACACCTAAAACTCGCTAACACTCCCTGTCACACACTCTTATTCATTCATTTATGAATTTTAACCTAGTGCGCCTCTGTTATGTTTTCATGGCACTCCCTAACACTCCTTAGCACACATTGGCACAACTTGGCACTTGGAACAACTTTGTATGCTTCCCTAGCACTCTAACATGCCTTGGAACTTCCTAAAATACCGTGTCACTCCCTTCTTAGCACACCTGGAACTGGCTTATACTTCATTTCCATACATTTGAAACTAGTTCCCCCTTGTTTTTTCCTGACACTTGGCCCTCACACTCCCTAGCATGTGTTCATGCCACAAATTGGCACCTGCCACATCTTGGCATGCCTATCATGCCTTGGAACTGCCTAATATGTCTTAGTACTTCTAGGAATTCCCTAACACACCTTGGTATTCCTTAGCTTTCATGTCGTCATAGATAACCTTACTTTTTTTGTGACTTGGGAACCCAACCAAGTCATTGGAAAATCGATGTTGTGCCCAGCCCAAAGTTTCCCTTTGTCTGAAACTACTTTGTCCAACCCTTTATGTAACCATAGCCTTACCTCCTAAAAGTCTTATTCTGACCTTCCCCTAACACACTTTATCCTTGAGACACTTGGAATTTGTTGACACTACTTGGCACACACTCTTATTCATTCATTTCCATGCATTTTGACCTAGTTCTCCCTTGTAATGTCCTAGCACTCCCTAACACTCCTCAACATCCATTGACACTTTTTGGCATGTGTTAGCATGCCTTTTCATTCCTTGGCACGCATTGACACTCCTTAGTTATCATGCCCTCACAATTACCCTTACTTTTTTGGAACTTGGGAACCCAACCAAGTCTTGCCTTGATTATAACAACTTGACCAAGTGAAAGTTACTACAACTAGATTGTGCCTTGTTCACCTAAGAAATGACTATAACCCCTCACCCATTTAACCCCCTAAACCCTAAACCCCTAACCCATTTAACCCCCTAACCCCTTAAACCCTAATTCCCGACCCCTAACCCATTTAACCCCCTAAACCCCTAAAACCCCAACCCATTTAACCCCCAAACCCTAACCGCTAACCCCTAACCCCTAAAATACTTAACTCCTAAATCCCCTAACCCCCTAAACATCTAACCCCTTAACCTCTAACCCCTTAACCCCTAACCCCTAACCCCTAAAATCCTTAACTGCTAAATACCCTAACCCCCTAAACCTCTAAACCCATAAACCCATTTAACCCCGTAAACCCTAAACGTCTAACCCTTAACCCCTAACCCCTTAAGCCCTAATTCCCAACCCCTAACCCATTTAACCCCCTAAACCCCTAAAACCCTAACCCATTTAACCCCTAAACCATAAACCTCCAAACCCTTAAACCCATAAACCACTAACACCTAAACCCCTAAACCCCTAAACCATTAATGCTTAACCATTAACCCATCAACCCCTCACCCCTAACCCCTAAAATCCTTAACTTCTAAATCCACTAAGCCCTAAGCCCCTAATCCCTAATCCCTTAACCACTAGCTCATTATTCACCTAACCCCTAACTGCACCTAAATCCCCTAACCCCTAAACCCCCAATCCCTAATCCCTTAACCACTAACTCATTATTCCTCTAACCCCTAAATGCGCCTAAATCCCCTAACCCCCCAATCCATAACCCCTTAACCACTAAATCATTACTCCCCTAACCCGAATCCCTAATCCCTTAAATACTAATTCATTATGCCCCTAACCCTTAAGCCCCCAATCCCAACCCCTTAACCACTAACGAGAATATACCACAGTGGGCATCCACAAGAAGAAGAACCAAATAAATCAAATTCAATAAAGGAAGCACAACAACCACTCCAAACTCGCTTCTCTAAAACACATACAACCACAATAAATCCCACTAAAGCTTACAAATTTATCAAGCCCTAATTAACTTAATAACAAATTCAACAAGACAACATGCTACAATTTGTTAAGTCACCCCCAAATCAATTAGTAATTATTGCATGAATTTACATTTGTTTGTAATTTATTTAAAAGGTTGAAATTCTCTCAAGAGCGTATAGAATATATCCAAGAGTTAAAAAAATGGAAATTTTGCTTACCTCCACAAGGTATCATCACACCCGGATAGGTGAAAACATACAAGTCTAAATCTTCTATCTCTAAGTCTAAATGGCACTTTAACATGTCAATAACATACTTGCAACAATGCTTAATGAGCTTTTTCTATTGGCTAAAGATATGTACATCCATCCATCCAAAAATAAACATATCAGTCAATCCAACACCATAAATGGTGTTAAATAGTTCATCAAGTTATTTCAAATATTACAATATTGTCTTATATTAGCTCACATATTCCTTGAATATTTGAAAGCCAAACTACCTTAGCACAGTATACTAGAAATATTTGTACTCTAAAAGACAAAAAACGACAACAAAAAAAAATAGGAACTTTAACTCTAATCCAGACACTTCATTCTTAGCAACATGATATCTAATGAAGATGATACGTGGAAAAAAAGGCTTCATATATTGTCTATCACATTTCAAACTGAGTAAACAAACACATGCATATAACACATCAGAAATAGGGTTCATAGATTGACTTGTATTATATGGTTTCAAAACCTTCTTGTCTCCTTCAAGGGGGTTTCTAGAGGTCTTAAAAAAGGCTTCCTTTTGCTAACCAAATTGATTGTTTCTTTCACACATGTATGGAAACGTACTTTCCAAATCATATTGTAATAGATTCATAAGGTGATATTATTGGTATTAACTACACCTTAGTTGGAGACATCATTTTTATTGTAGGGGTTGGTACCTTTCAATTGGATGTGGTTGGTGATGTGAAGACTACTCAACCTCTACTAAAGATTCATACTAACACTAACAAGCTTATGGATGCTTGTTTACAAAGGGAGATGCCTCTAAACTTAACTCATTGGATTCTTTCTTTGTTCATGCTAATTATTTCTCTCAACTTTCCTTCTCCAAGGGTTTGAGACTATTTGCTTCATTTAGTTTACATGGCCCAGTGAAAGAAGAAGAATGGAGATTGTTTCCACATATTTTCCATTTTTCTAAGTTACAAATAAAAAGTGTCAAATTCTATAGCCAATAGACTAATAGCCTCTTGATGCACCTTTAGTGAGCTATGCATAGCTCTCACCTATCATTGTAGCTTAATAAAATGACATCTAATAGCTCCAAGACACCATTATAAATGGACTAGTTGTGAAGCTGTTGTTAAATTATCGCCTCCAAATGTTCAATTATCATGAATTTTGGGGGAGGGGGATCTTTTGGTGTATTGAACGGGCAAGGGAACATAAGGGTAGCATGGATGGGTAGAAGTGAGAGGTTCGAGCATGGTTTATTGAGATCTATAATCCTAACATTAGAGAATGAGAAGGAGCCTTAGGGCCTTATGACATAGGGGGTAGGGGACCTATAGGTAAGGCAATGAGAGAAATTTATAGGGGAAACCCCAATAGTTTTGACAAGTGGATTAGGGTCCATGTTATCACAACCCATACACACTTAACCCATAAACACTAAAATACCTATCCCTTTAACCCCAAAGCCACAATCCCTTAACCCCTACACCCATAACTCATAACAAATTAACCCCTTGATCCCTTAAACCCAAAGCCACTAACCCCTTAACCATTAACCCCTAACTTAGAATCCTTGAACCCCATAAACCCTAATCCCATATCCTCTTAAACCTTGACCCTTAACCCATAACCCCTAACCCCTAAAATCATTAACCCCTAACCCCTTAACTCGCTGACACCTAAATACCATAACCCTTAGGCACTTAACCTCTAAATCCCCCGACATGTAAGCCCTTGATGGTTAATCTTTAACCCCCGAATCCCTTAACCACTAAGTCATTAACCTCTAACCCTTAAAACCCCCCTAACCTCTAAATCCCATAAGCCCTAACCCTTTACCCTTTACCCTTAACCCCTTGCTCCTAAACCCTTAAACCCCTTAACTCCTAGAACCCCTTATCCTTTCTCCCAAACCACAAGTGCTCCAACACTAAAATTCTTGGGAATATTATGGTTTTTCCTGCTAACCGCTCCAAATACAACCTCTAAGAACTAGTAGGGTCCAAGGAAAAGAGCTACAAGTTCCCCAAATCCGATCTATATTTTATGGACAATCACACTTCCCCCAAATGTCCTCCACATATTTTCCTTGGTGAATTGGAGTTTGAAAATACATAGGATGCCACAAGTAATCCTAATCATAAGACTCAACTTTCCTAATGACTAGGAGGCCTTAAAAATCAAACAACATCTTAACTTATGCCTAAAATTACTAAAATTTCCTATCCCAAATATGATATTAGAAATTCTACAAAATTATAGGGCAACAAGGAAACCAACTTCCTCCTATAAATCTCTAAGACCTTCTCGAGGACAAATACAATTTTTGAAATAAATTGTTGAAATTATGCTCTTGCATCAATAGCTACCAATGTATCCTTGTAGGCCACCCCCTTTAACAATAGTAATACCAATGTCCTTTACCTAGAAGAAGCTCCTTACATAATTCTCTCTTAGATCCCCTTCACCCATTATGATTGTCTTTGATTCCTACCTAGTTGCAAGCACATTTTGAAGCAATTTAGCATATTCTTGGTTGAGGATTTTGATAAGTATGTGATTTTGTTTACATCTTGTGACTGTCTTGTATGTGAATATATAAAATCATTTTTTTTGTACCAGTTTAAGGACTTATACCATCAGGTGTGTGTGCTAACATGGATGGAACTCTAACTACATGTTGTATATATTGTAATGTAAATGAATAATCTCTTTTGGAAAAGGTTCCACTCATGATGCCATTTTGCAAATGCTTGCACTCACCAATTGTGGTCAGATTGGTGAGGTAGATTTTAAGGTCTCTTCCAATTTATAAACACATACAAAAAATCATTGACAGACCTCTTGCTTTAATGCAAGGGATACAACGTAAATAATTCTCCAAGGAAAAAAATTATCGGGGTCCCTATCATACCATGTTACTCCCTCCTCGAGATACCTAAAACTCGCTAACACTCCCTGTCACACACTCTTATTCATTCATTTATGCATTTTGACCTAGTGCTCTGTTATGTTATCCTGGCACTCCCTAACACTCCTTAGCACACATTGGCACACCTTGGAACTTGGAACATCTTTGCATGCTTCCCTATCACTCTAACATGGCTTGGCAATTCCTAAAATACTGTGTCACTCCCTTCTTAGCACACCTGGAACTAGCTAATACTTCATTTCCATGCATTTGAAACTAGTGCTCCATTGTGTTTCCCTGACACTTGGCCCTCACACTCCCTAGGATGTGTTCATGCCACACCCTAGCACCTGGCACATCTTGAAATTCCTATCATGCCTTGGAACTGCCTAGCATGTGTTAGTACTTCTAGGCATTCCCTGCCACACCTGGGTATTCCTTAGCTTTCATGCCGTCATAGATAGCCTTAATTTTTTTGCGACTTGGGAACCCAACCAAGTCATTGGAAAATCAATGTTGTGCCCAACCCAAATGTTGTTCCCAACACTTTCTGGCATGTGTTAGCATGCCTTTTCAATCCTTAGCATGCACCGACACTCCTTAGTTATCATGCCCTCACAATTACCCTAATTCCCGACCCTTAACCCATTTAACCCCATAAACCCCTAAAACACTAACCCATTTAACCCCCTAAACCTTTAAACGCCTAACCCATTTAACCCCCTAAACCTCTAACTCCACTCACATCCCCACTTAGGATATATGGTGTGTCCATCCCTTCATGTCGCTGAATTTTTGCACGTTCCCGAACCTGGACAATCAATGAACTCACGCAGCCATATCGAGTGACATATTTTGGATGATTTACCAGTCAACTGATTTTAAGATGTATAAAAATATATGTGAGAAACAATATGAAACATTTTATAAAACTTTAAATAAAAATATGGATTGATTAGAACTTTTGGGATGACTCTAAGGAATGCTGCATAATAAAGACTCTAAGAGCGCATTGGTTGCCCGAATATATGGTAGTTGTTCTTTTCCTTTATTTTTTAAGCATTCTGCAAAGAAAAAGGTTATGAGGAATTATGAGGTGATGTGGATAAACGTGATATATTTATATAACTTAAAGGTATTAATTTATAATAAGTATTAAATCACTCATATTTTTTATTTATTTTATTTTATTATATGTTTTATAGTGATAAAATAAAAAAAATTATAAAAGATAAATGAATTATATTTTTAATTAAAAGTATTAGTATTAGTAAAGGCTCCTTCTAGTTCTCGAGATTGCTCTACCTCTTCAGTGATTGAGAGGTTCCATTGAGCTCGCGGGCTCTGGATGAGAGATTTGTGTAGTGGTCTGACTTGTCCGAGGTCGATTCCTTGAAATTCTCTCTTGCAACTGAGCTCTTCCATCAAGGTCCAGACATGTCAGGGAAGAATCATTTGTTTGTGCGCAAGCTTTGAAACATTATGGAGGCAATTAACTAAGGATGTGATTATGTGAGCAAGGTGTAGATCAATAACTTGTTGTTCAGAATGGTTATTGGTCTACATCAGTTTCCTTGGCTTTCACAGGAGAATTTGTTATCTTTATTTCTCTCTGGTGATCTTCATTCGGCCTTTGTTAGTCATTGGTATTATCTCGTGGCGATTGGTAGTCAACCAATCATTATTTTGGCAAGAAATTTGGAATTTGAAATTTAACTAGTTAATGATAGAGTGTGCAATTGGAAAGACCCAATGATGGAAAATACCATTGTCAAGGTGGAGCAGTGGGATCCTCAAAGTTCTCCCTCTACCAACCACGCAGGTGGCTATTTCTCTTTCATGCGGCCCTAGTGTACCATGCTAGGGAATTGAGTTGCAGAATGTGCAACTCAACTACAAGATTCATGGAGTAGAATCTGCACAGGCTTAGTGTAAATATGTAAAAGGCACAAAGACTGGTGTGGTGAAACCACAGAGCTGCTTCTAACAAGGTAGTTTAATATATACAAATTAAGAAGGGAGCACATGTTATGTTGTATTTGATGTACACCATTTTTTCCTTGATCTTCCATATTGTAATTGTGTAATGGATTTGACCAACTTTCCTTGAAAGGTCTTCAAGATCATCTCCTCCATATTTTAATTTTGTAATAGATTTGACCAACTTGAACAAGAGGATCTGTAGTATCATCACATCCATTCCAGTAATATTAGGAGCCAGGGTCTCTAGGGAAGTGCACCAGAAGGTGCTAACCATAAATAACTTGACATATTTTCCTTTGAACCAATCAATTAATAGTCAATACCTTTGTCAAATAAACTTTGATTACATGGTGCTTGTCTTCTTGACAAATAAACTTTGATTACATGGTGCTTTGTCAAATAAACTTTGATTAACTATAAAGGGAATAAGTTGTTTGCATAATACACCATTAACTATAATATCCCCTTCATTTTGTTTTGAATAAACTTTCTCCCACCAAATCATCCCTTGGTTATGTTCTCACAAGACATGGTAGGAATCTATATCAATGAAGGAACCTCCCAATTGTCTTATTGATCCAAAATAAGGCTAGATCTAACTTGCATGTGGGAGTTAATTACATATTTTAACAGTTAAGAGTAAGTTTTGTTTGCTAAGAGGTATAGGTTCAAAATGAGAGGAGACCTTTGTAGATTTAACAGAGTATGTATACATTCTTAAATTTAGCAGTCAAATAACTAAGCTAAAATGGGTCACTTATCCCACAAAAAAAATATTTGTTTACACCAATTTAGTGCCTAGCTTAACCATAACTTTAAAATTAAATAATAATAATAATTAAATAAAATTCTTGATTTTTATTTAATATATTCAATGTTTTAGCAACCATTACGATATAATTTATGGGACAGTAATTTCCGCATAGTTTTTATGAAATGTCATTGTGAATAAGTTATTATATCCAAGAAATTTATAAATTTCAGAATCTGTGCTATTAAGAAGTATGGGGTTCATGTAATCGTTCTTTGTCATTGAAATTGACGCCATTTTTTTTTCTTTTTTAATATTTTGACTTTTTAACTTTTTATGGACCGTCAAACATGACTATTGCATTTATTCAGAGTTAATTTAATATTGAAAAATTTAAGTTAAATAAATCGCTTATAATTATAGTTATGAGGTCTTAAAATTTGGGAATGTATATCTCACTATTTAAAAATTTGATTCGAAACAAAATCATGGTATGTTTGGAATCCAAAACTTAATCCATTACCTTTGTCAACATGAAGTATTCGTGAGGGCGTGTTGATCATTTGTTGATTTCGTCTTTGCCTGATTAATTTCCTGCTAAACCAATTGGAGAGTAGGCTCCTTGAATCTGGTAGTTGAGCTCTCAACTATAACCTAAGATCTTGAGTGCGCTTATATTGATAGTAAGCTATGCCCCTGCGCACCTTAGCTCTCCAAATACTACTTTTTTAATCATATATTCTTCGTGCTTACTACAGTACACTGAAAGCTTCTGAAAGATTTCCCTCACAAATGAAGCCGTCCACATCGCACAATCCTTCAACTTAGTGATTTTTTTTTGTTCAATGTTTAGCCTCTATAACTTAGACATAAATATCTCCTTTAATTCGTTTAAGGACTTAGCTACATCCTAGGGATAAATCTATATGAACTTCACGCACCATTAGAGAAGCTTCCCCCACTTTGTGGTTAGGAACTTTATTAACTTAGAAACTAGCACTACAATCCTTTTCACCCTCCAAATGAATCCACATAAGAATCGATGTGGTTTTTCATCACCATCACTCTTCATAAAGTTCTTGGAACTACTGTAACCATATCGTTGGTTGGGTTGTTTACTAAGATAAAACCTTATGGATATGTTTGAATAATTAGGCCTACTCCCCTACTTGAACTAAAATTCAAACATAACATATGCCACTTCTACTTGTATTCCCACCTTCATTTTTTTTTCACCACTACTATATCCCAAACTACTAAGAAAAGTTTCTGTCAATTCAAAAGTAGAATAAAACGTTGGGATTACCTCTAGGTTTTTAAAATTCATAGGGTGGTTGGTTTGGATTGGATCCACTTTTCTTAGGATATATCATGTCTAATACTTGAGATTCCTCTAGCTCAAACAATTAGAACACATTATTAAGTGTTTCTTCCTCTTCTTTCTTTGTGGTGATATCTCTCTCCATAGGCTAATAAATACCTTACAAATCGAGGCTTCCTTTCTCGCATTAGATTTTTGTATAATAATTCAACGTATTTACATTATATTTTGTTCTGAAATCAGGAGCAATCCAATAAATTTTGGTCTGAAATGAAACCGTGAGCCCAGATTTGCCTTCGTGACCAAAAGCGATGTGGATCACTTGGAGGATGGATATAGATTATGTAGAAATATATAAAAATGGTGAAGTAGTTTCATATTGATCCCATCAGGTCCTCCATAACAAAGTATATCTCTAATCTTGAGTTTTTGTTGAAGTTCCATTCCATGGCATCTGCAAATAACATGATCAATGATTTGCTAGAAATTACAGCAAGCAGTTGGTGATTGTCTCCTATTACGTATTAGTGCTCTTCGTCACTCCGATCACATCCCAGAAAGGGTGCATGAACAATTGAGAAATATTGAATGAGACTTCCAAGGCCAGTTAATATCCACCAGTGACAAATGCACATACGATCCAAAAGTGAGCACTCACATCTGTTCTGGCACTATCAGTGGCTCCAGAACAGCCACTTGCAAGGCATGCATGCCTCTACAAGGAAGGAATACCCCTTCCAAGGATGTCTGTAGCACCGACACTGGAGCCAAATGTTTCACCTCATCTCGTCATTACACCACATACGATTTCTCTCCTGTAATTTCTTCCTGCACGCCTGTGATTCTCACCCTCAATGACTCTAGGGTGTTTGCCCAAGTCCCTCTAGGACTGTTTCCCAACCCATTGAATTAACCGATTCGAGATGCTAGGTGATTTCTCTATTGAGGCGAGTGATTCTTCTACTAGTTTGATAGTGATAAATGAAGTCATGATTAGGTATCGTGCAGTCCTGCCTAGAGCCACAATGCCTCCCTACAATACCAATTTTATCCTCAATGTATATTACTTTTATTAGCCAAAATTTTTAGCCTATAGTATGAAATCATGACTCAATGAATAGTACCTTAACCTATTGGTTTCCATCGTCAACAATCCTCCTCGAGCCTCCTAGCAGTTGGGGGAAAGAGATTCCTAACAGTTATTGAGATTTGAGATGGAACCTGATTTGTGGATTGGATGGATGATGTGGTGTGACCATGCCAATGGAAAACCTTCATAAAATACATGGTTGAAGAGATCAACCAAGTATCTAACCAAAGCACAAAAACCATGCTTAAAAAAATTTGCTTGGTAGCTTTCTTCATCGACTACTTTATTGTTGTTCATCACCCAAATGGACTCTCTAATATCTATGTCTGATAATAGGTAACAAGAAGAGTGTGGGGAGGTCACATGAATTTGAGCATGCCCCATAATATCATAAAGGTTAGAAGTGTGAGAGAACATGGATGTAAGGTCGAGGTTGTCTCTCCAAGCGGGCCCGTCATTTGGAACCTCCAATTTGGGGTTCCCACCCATGTGGGAAGAAGTCCCGAATGACTACCTAGAGAATCCTGATAAATGCTCATTTCCCTACTTGTCATGCTACCATAACATGTTCTCTGGATTGTTTAATTTCTACAAACTGTGCTTGAGTGGGGTCCTCATCCAAGATAAATATTGTTGGGAAGAGAAAAAAACATTCACTTAGCCCCGAGGGCACAAATTTGATTAGATGTAGTACAGAACCTTAGGAAGAGAGTGGAATCATAGCCCAACCATGCTTGGTCTAGATCTATATCGGGGAGGCTAAGGGTATCATGAAGGAACCTAGCCCCCACTTTCATAGGATCCGAAGAGGGGTGAGGTAATTAGGGGAGACCTCTCACCTTGAGATTCAATTCTCTTTCCCGTCTGGTGTGTTATTCTACAAGTTTTTCTTGCACCACCTCCTCAACTGCTGCAACAAGGGTAGGAGTTTTATCCTTTTCCCAAACCACTTGTGCCCAAGAATTGATATGTGTCTTAGTTTCTCGTTTGAAGGTGGCATGTTGGGATCGAATTTCATCATGCTTGCTTTTAAGGTCGATAATTTCCGCAGACAATGCATCATTTGGAGGGTGGAGAATTTCCCACTCTTTGATTTCATGTAATATCTTCTTAAGGGATAAATTATCCCCTTCCACCTCTGAAACTCTGGTAGAGAGGGTGTGTATTAATGAACAAATCTTGTTGTTTTTAGTTTCCAGAAATTCCATTTTCCATAGCATTTGTTTTACCTGGGTTTTCCAAGATGAGAAATTCGAATCTATGGTTTTTTCATGGACGTTTGAAGTTGTATCCCTTGACCCTCAGCCACTATTACTGCAGTTTTAGGTGAAACTGGGGTCTCTAACAGGGTTTCAAGAAATTGGTTTACGTCCATGTCTAAGTCCATAAGAGGTACTGTAAAAATACTGCATGGATAGGAACTATTACTTCAGTTGTTATACAACTAATTCCTGGTACTTGTGAAACACTGAGCGTGTATCCCTAAAACACGTTGCAACTCTCTTCCTTTCTTGGTGCGTGCCTCTATTGTTGTTGTTGTTGTTCTCCTCCCTCCTTGTTTGCGCTTCTGCACGTTGTCAAACTGGGCATCAAACTTCAATTGTATGACAGTCTTTGGCAAATAACAAATCTCTTACAAAAGCATCTTGCTTGAGTCTAGAGAATCAGAAGCACTACAAAACAACTTCAAAGTGGCGTAGAGAGTAGAGAGACATGCAACTGCTTCAAAAAACCATACTTCTCCATACCGCCCTCGTGGAATCAGTTTCCCTCTACGCATTCCATTCTATACATTCCCACTGTTGATGTGTGCTTCTTTGTTCTCCATTTTTTATTTGTTTGGTCAGATGCGACCGCGGAAAGCATGACTCGAGTCAAGCTGTTATTGTTATTCCTTTGTAATTGCATAATGCTTCTTATTTTAGCTTAAGGTGGATGAGGATCTCTTGACTTCTTCTTTTTTCTTTCTTTTTTAATTGAGGGCCTAGATTGTTTCTCAAGGGAATATGCTCAACATATGCTTCGTTTGAATGTTTATCATATGTTGTAGTGTGTTACAGAGTTTGTTAGGTTGCACTGACTTAGATTAGATTTGTGCCAGGTGACTCCTAACAATTTCCTAGGGATTTGAGATAATTCCAATTCTAATAAGTTCCTCATTGTTATTTATAACATTCATTTATATATAAGCAAATTTTATTTAGCAAAATGGTCCATTACTTTTAATAAATTGAAAAAAATAGACTCATGCCACATGGATCTCCACCCACCACTTTTCTAGGGATTTGGGATTATTCCAACTCTAATAATTTCCTCCATAATAAATTCATCATTATTATTTATAACATTCATTTATATATAAACAAATTTTGTTTAGTAAAATAGTCGATTTTACAATGAGATGTGTATTTTTTTTTTTAGTAGTTAAACTTGACCCACAACTTTTTTCTACATGGTTAATGTAAATATATGCATTAGTAAGACATTATTTAGTCGTACTCTAACTGAACTTCTTTTTAACCCTGAAAATCATCGAAATTCCAGTATGATTTTAAGAAAATCCGGCAGAGATTTTTGTAAATCCACGTTATAACTATCAAACTTTAACATTTTGGATGTCCTAGAGGTTTTTGATGGTGTTGAAATCATGATTCGATCAATTTGGCCCAGATTTCAACCAATTTTAGCTGTTCAGGCAATTCCTCGTCTCGTTAGACAACGTCCATTACTAATGTTGCAATAATTTTTTATTATTATATTTATGAAACCTTCAACTATATCAACTTCATGAATAATTTTAATATAATTGTACTAATAAATAACTTCCCCAAATAAATATGGCTCCTTATTCTCTTTAAAAAAAATTAAAAATTAAAATAAAAATAAAAATAAAATCTTAATCTAATCTAAAAATCAAATGATAATCTAATCTAAAAATCTTTATTTTTTTGTCAATCGTATATTTTTTATATTAATTTTAATTAACCCGGTTTCCTTCAACTCTCTAATGAGATTTCAAGATTTCAAATTTTCATTTTCTCTGGACTGGTTTTTTAGACTTCAAAAATTCATTTTCTGTGGGTTGTTTATTTTTTTTATATTAAATTTTAATCTTGAACTTTCTGGAAATTTTCATTTTCTGTGGACTGTTTATTTTTTTATATTAATTTTAATTAGGCGTGTTTCCCTTGAAATTTTGGAAAAACTGTCTTAAATTTTTCGTGTGCGTGGCTCTTCTTCCTGCTAACATAAATTCTCAGCGCGACTTCGTAGAGGGTCCTAAAATTTTCATGCGCATGGCTCTTCCTCCAGTTGGCATAGCTTTGCAGAGGGAGATGAGAAGGATGTGGAGGTCGTGGACCACGATGTGATCTTTCTCTCATGCCAGGACTCCTCTCGCTCTCATGCCAGGTCTCCTTGGAGAATCTGACTTTCGCGCTGGACTTCTCTCTGCAAACGAGGGCAATGTTGATGGTTGTGTACAAGACCAAGAAAATGGTGTCCTGCTCAGGGCTAATTTCTAGAAACATGTAGAGGATATGGTTTTCCCTCTTCTTCCTCCTTTTCCGCCATTGTTCTGTGACTGTTCCTCGGCCCACGCTGGATTTTCCCTCTTCTTCCTCCTCCTCCATTGCTATTTGGTGGCTCCGCTCCGGCCGAGCGCTAGAAACAACACCAGACAAATGGGGCTCTTAACCATCTTGGATTGGATCAGATCAGGGTTGATTTATGGAAAAGGTTGATGATATGGAATTCCTTCTAGTTCCTCCTCCTCTGTCATTGTTCTGTGGCTCTGCTTCAGCCAAACGCTGGATTTTCCCTCTAAATTAACAACTGTTACCTGGTCTAGCAGAGGTTTTAAAGTGATTCTTTTAAGCCTCAAAGAGTCTTCTACAAATTCAACAACCAGGTTTGAAAATCCACAAACACACTATTTAGAGAGTCCTTTTTCGGATGCAATATTTATTATTTAGTGTATTTAGGAGGGCATGAAATTCAACCCATTTGTTTCTGTCTTCCTAATATAATATTGAATGAGAAGTACCATTGATCAAGCATATGTAACATCCCATTGGCACCATGGGCCAAGTTTACACTTTCCTTTTCCATAGAGAAAAACCTAACTTCTAGATTTGTAAATTTCTGAGGCTTAAGGTCTAAAATTTCTTCAGTTTTTGAGGTTCTTTTATATCTTTATAAACATATTTAATTATTTGGAAAACTTTGAAAGGGGAAAAGGAAAAACCCAGAGATAATATTACATTTCTGGTATGTATATTTCCTAGGATACCACACAGCGTAATTCTTTTTGGTTTATTGTCTTCCTGATCTGCTCTAGGAAAACCTAGGAAACAACAGAGTAATTATTCTATTGTCAGTGTAAATTACTCTTCTAGTGTTTGGACTGGTTAGTCTATATTTAGTGTTAATTACTCCTCTATTTGGACGGGTGCTTCTCCAGTTGCAGGGCGGTGTCCCTGATAATCATGTCTGTTTGGACTAGTGCTTCTCCAGTTGCAGGGCGGTGTCCCTGATAATCATGTCTTGTCAATACTTCAGTGGTTAGTACAAATGATAGCTACATGAAGTATTTGTCCATGATATTCATGCAAGTAAGCAAGGACACAAGAAATCTTAATTTAAATGATAGGAGAAAATTCCAATTCATAGAGAATCCAGAAGCCATACTATGAAAGATGAAAGAAGAGATGGATGCACCTTAAGTGAATAATATCAAAATAAAGGAACTTAGGCCACGCACATTGCTTCACTGAAAGAAAAACTATTCAACCAACATATTTGAAGAGGTTTAACATATGGTATATTCAAACCCTAGGTAATGTTCTCTTCTAATTAGCCCAAAAAGAAACTGTACTTTTCATTTCAAGAAGTCAGAAGACACAAATTTTAATAGCTTTTATCTGAACTTAGATTGCACCATTTAATTTTGGCCTCACTTAGGATTGATCGAGAAACATGAATTCCAATCTTAAATAACACTTTTATTTTCTAAAGTTACTGACATCTGTAATATGATGTATCCATACTATCTCCTATAGTCTAAATTATTTAGAAAATGTTTTGTTTGTTGATGTTACTCCTTATAGCATCTAAGTGGATGTTGTTTTTAATCCTATATTCTTCGCGATGGATTCAATCCATCAACAATTATGCCTAAAGTATCACTGAATGTGACTTTCAAAAAGTGTCCATCAACAATTATGCCTAAATTATCACTGAGTGTGACTTTCAAAAAGTGTCCATCAACAATTATGCCTAAAGTATCACTGAGTGTGACTTTCAAAAAGTGTCTAGCGCTAGCTAGATAGAGATAAACTTCTTTAATATAGTGATGAAAATTTACAATTTTTCTCAAGAATGTCAACTTTCAGCTTCTTATCTCTTGTTTACTTTATATGGTTCATATTTCCATTTGATTGAGATATAAATAATCTACTCCAATGACTCCTTTGGACTTAACATTGTTTCAACTATAATTTCCCTTTCTATATCTCCTTTTTCACAGCCTCATATCTCAATCATTATGAATTCAAAGTTTTTTTTGACATGGATAAGAAAGTTGCCATCAAACAAAAACCATTATATGGATCAATAAATCCACCCAACCATTATATGGATGAATTTAAGTTTTTAGGTGTTGAATGATAATCAAATATTACATTTTCAAGATTTTTTATAATGGATTTGTCAAGAGACAATTTCCCTGGTGATACCCTGGGCTATGTATGGCTCCCCTTGGCCAATCTATTAAACCTCTCAGATTGGTTTCTTACGAAGTGAATTTTCAGTGACATGGAGAAAAATCCTATGTATCATTTCATCATATTCAAACCATCATGGACATGTCAACCAAGTAACTTGGTATCTGATCCTAAACTTCTGGATGTGCTTGATTGGTGTCTTGGACACTGGTGTAAAGTATCCAGCTAGCAATTGCACTGCCAGGTTAGAGATATTGGAAAATATTAAAACCCTGGTGACCATGGTTTTTAGCATCAAATATTACAGTGGTGCCCTACGTTGAATTTTTTTCAACAATGAGCATGGTTTGGGTAGCACCGTCCTCATGAAATAGTTTCGAGCAAAAACTAACAATGTTCTGGTTTCATCAATCATTCTGAAGGCTCAATTGATCTGATCTTGCTCAGATTGACATCCATATTTTGTTACTTTTAATCAAATGGCACCTTTATTTTAAATAGATAGTCATATTGGCTTAATTTTTGTGTTTATCTACATGTTTTAGGTATCCCTTGCATGCCTATTCCTATGTCGCTTAATCATTTCGTGTAACATGGAAGAAATTGGGGTGAAATTTGAAGAGTATAATTTATTTTCATATTATCATTTACCCAACATTGCAGAGGGTAGGGTAATGATTATGTTTTCTTTCATCTCTATAAGTGGCTCTGTTGGAATTCATACCTACTGGGTCAAGGTTTTTATACCTAATACTTCATGATGACCTTCTCAAGTGGTTGTTGTTGTTGCATAACCTCTAAGCATCTTCTGGTTGATGTTTGCACGAGTTGAATGAGAAGTAAACGGACAACATATTAGTTATTTTTCATTAGCATATTTCACAAGGATATGCCAACTTTATAGTGTGTGAAGGATGATATGATCTGATTCTCATCAAACCAAACAAGATTTAAAACATCACATTCAACGCACATGGAGCTTGCAAACACACTCAGATTATCTCATGATTTCAATTGCCATTAACTCAAATATTGTTTTATTTCATTGTTTATTCTTATATATACTCAGCCTTTAGTCCTCCATTGATGGCCATATGATTTGATTCTCATCAAACCAAACAAGATTTAAAGCATCACATTCAACGCACATGGATCTTGCAAAAACACTCATATTATCTCACACTTTCAATTGCCATTAACTCAACTATTGTTTTTATTTCATAGTATTTCTTCTTATATATACTCAGCATTCAGTCCTCCACTGATGGCCATGATGTTATATACTTGTAGGATCTCTAAGGGAAGGCCAGGTCTAAAAATTTCAATAATCTAGTCAATAGTATTATTTCATAACAACTCTTCTTATATATACTTAGCCTTTAGTCCTCCATTGATGGCCATGATGTAATATAATTGCAGGATCTCCATTGGAAGCCCAGCTCTGAAGATTTCAATTCTATGACCAATAGCTGAAATACTATTGAATGAAGTGAAATCTGTAAATCTGGGTTCCCCTTTGAAATTCATATTGTTTTGTGCCCATTATCCTGCTTGCAGTCACAATACTCTTCACAATATAAATCACTGGTTATGTATAACATTTGGTTATACCAGGGTATATTTCAATCTTCTTTCAGATTTTATAGTTCCAACTATTATCATCACACACACAGATATATATATATATATATATATATATATGAGAAAGTTTGGTTATGATTCATATTGGTATTATATTTTATTGAATTTATTTATTTTATAGGTTATTCTAGGCTAAGTATAGGTCAGAAGCAGCCCATCTATTGAATGGAAAAACCATCTTTTATTTTATCTTAATGATAGGTGATTGAGCCTTGAGATAAGGTCTATACTTTTGTAGAGGAGCCAACCTATATTACTATTCTACAGTTTGGAAATTTCCTATATGAAAACCATTGTTGTATTGTTATTATTATTATTTATGAGATTCCAGATTGTCACGAATTGGTCTTCATATTAATCCATGGATGATCATATGTTATATGATACTTATATTGATTTTTTATTCATTCAGGTACTGAAACAGGGGTTTTTTTCCTTGGGTAGGAGATTATAATAGTTAGCTTGTGAATATTACCATTCTACAGGAAAATGGTTTCTTGCAAACTAGTTATAGTCAGTGGCATTTTCTTGTTTAGATTTTCAACTATTTGGAAACACACAGGCACTATTTTTATCACGGTTCATATGAGATAAAGTTGTTTGTAGGAATGAGAATATATTATTATTTTGCAAACAATTATTTAACCACTATTTTTTTTTTAAATGTAAAATCTTACAATTTTTACAGCATCAATCACAATTATTTAACGGTTAATTTGTTTTTGAAATGTAAAATATTACAATTTTTACAGCAGTCATTGATTTTTCATCTATTATGATATTAACAGGCTTTCAAGGCCACGACTGCCAGCAAATTCACAAGGTAAGTTTTTACTGTTATTTTTTTTTCTCATTTCAGATTTTATTTCCCAGTATAAATATTATGTAAAGAGTCTAACTAAATTTTTTTACTATTATAGGTTGTTGACTTCCGGATCCTATCTCAAAATTTTGTAACTTAATTTTTTTTAGATATGAAATTCTCATACACTACTTTTCTTCTACAGTTTTATCAAAATTTAGGATTTGTGCCCAACTGGTGATGCCCATGACTATTTATTGCAGATGTTTAACTAGGATCTGACATACTCAGTTTATGAGTTTTGCTATTAACTTTAAGATTTTGTACTTTAAACAATTTATTTAATGTAATTGTATTTCATACTTCTAATATTTTAAAAATGGTTACATAGATGCAAATTCCCTATCACTTTTTGGGTGATGTCAATTTAATATCATTCTTTCAATCCAAAGTAATATCATTATTTTTATCTAACTTTTATGATGTGAATAAGTATGATGCAGGCAGAGTAGTCTCCAACAACAGGTTCATCCCCTCTGCCGCCTTTTATACATGAAAGTTCTTATCATCTCCACTAAATTTTGGTTTCGATGGTTTAGAGGAGAAGAGATATGAGGATGATACCTCATCCTCATTTATTTTCAAGATTCATGTGAAATATGGCCCTTCATCTTGCTTTTCACCTCCAGGAGGCCTGGTAACCCTCTTCTTCCTGCTTATTTAAGCATGCTTTTTTGTTGTTTTTATCGAATGCACATAGTGAAAAAGGCTACAAGATAAGATGCATTGTTTGCACTCTTTGATGTTTGATGGAAAACAACAACTAGAATTTTAAAGGTTGTTTCTTTTGTAATTTTACAATCAATAGCTCCTTGACAACATCACTAGTGCTATATCCTTGACAACATCTTTGAATTTTTGTTCAATCCACCTAAGGGGATTCAAACAAGGCACTTATTTTCATGAAAGTTGAAACTAGTAAAATGCCCAACGACAAGAAGTTGAGCTAACTCCTTGTGATAGGCTATGGTTTCTTATCCTCTCTACGCTTTTAAGACCATTTCTAGACGTGTCTACTTGTCTTACATAAAAAAGATGAATTAGATAAGGTTGCTTACTTGCTTTGACTTTGTATTTCTCGACTCTCCATGACCAAAGCCTTTGGTTACCCTCTAGCATGGGCAGTTGACCAAAGAAAAATCAGAGGCATCACTTTGCATAAGCAAAATATTGGTAAACTTGTTAATGGATATGTTTTAGAGGACTTGTTTCTCACAATTATGGAGGATGATGAATTGTTCTAAAATATGCTAGAAATTTTGGATCTCTTTTGTGAGCTTTTGGGTCCAACATTTAGCAAGTTAAAAGTAATTGCCTATTGGAAAATCACATGTGAACTGTTGAGTGGCTGGAGAACTTGAGGTAGGATTTGATAAAACCAAGGAAAATTTTAAATTTATTGGTTTTATCTTTACTCTTTCAATCTTCCATCATTTTCCTTTGGCAATAGATATTGTAAAGAGCTAGAAAAAACAAATTCAGGTGATTGAGCAATAAAATGCAACTATAAGTCTAACCAAACTTGCACCATAGTGCTAGCGATCAAACGCACATTGTTTTTAATGTTGGACCCCCACTAACAACTGCTTATAAAATTATAACACCACTCCCATCCTTTTTATGGGTGAATATTGATGGGGAGAAATTTTTTCATAGAATTGTTTGGAATAGGTGTTTCTCCTCAAGAGAGGTCATTCTAGCAATTATCTATCTTTAAGCTCATGGAGGGAAGATAGGTGGAGTTATAGAGGAAGATTTTAGCTCTTTGTGCTAAATATATCTTCACATATATAGAGAGAAAAGTGGTTGTAAAGATCCTCCTATGCAATTTTGTAATTGTGAAAAAACCATATAGAAAAATAGCAAAAGTGTCAAAGAGGCCTTAGTTTTTAGCAAGATATGCTTGCATCAACATTGATTGACGTGTGGACAGTGGAATTATTTTAGTACAGAACATTTAGAAATATTGAAGAGTTTTCAAACCATATTTAAGCTAGGACGCTTATTAATTCATTACATGGCTCTGTTTCAATATGCACACTCTTTGGTGGACATTGATGATTGGAGGAAATGTTGAAATTTTTTGCATGCATTGTTTGGTTCTAACCGCTCACCCAGTAAAAATGAGGATAAAGATAGTCAAGGACTTATATATTCCTTGCGACAAAGTGAATAGGATAGAGGTGTCTTGGAAAGAACTTAAAGGGAAATTCAAGCAAGAAATGTGGATAAAATTATTTGATGGAAGGGTTAGGAGTGGAATCATTCAAAACCCTTTTAGGAATATAAGCTTGCTATGTTTACCAATGGTTGATAGGAGCTTTATAGATTTATGTCAAGATTACATAGCCTATAGCCTTAAATATATGCTCTCAACTTGGCACTACAAACTTGAGGTTTTTTGGAGCCCCCCATTAAATTTAAAAAAAAAAGCTTATTTACATGATCTTTAGTTTATTGGTTTGGACTTAGTTGTTTATCTCATATTTGTGTCCCCACACTTAATTTGTTTGTGGTGTCATGGAAGAAATTAAGCATATTATTCTAAAGCTAGCTTGATGTGAAACTACATCTCTATTTGACTACTTATGTTGGACCAAAGTCATGGGATTCATCAAAATTGAACCTTGAAGTTGAAAGTTGATGAAACTCAAGGAAAAGTTCAAATTTGTCTAGGTTTGGTCCTATTACCTACCATTTCATTAGGTACTATAAAGGGGTAATCATGGTGTCCATGTTTAAGGATCTGATTATTACCGAGTTTGAGGTTCTTCATTGGTGTTATGCATTATTGCATTCATTGACTACACATAATTGCAAGTACTTGTTATGAAAATACACCAGAAGCCCTCATGTGAGTCCTTGGAAAAGGATATTACCTACTCATTGCTTATCGATAATGGCATACCTCATAATTTTGACTATATATGGAGATTTTTAAGTATTTTTTATAGCATCATTTCTCACCTTCATATGATTCATGATTGCTTTTATGGCTTTGGGCACCCATTCCTACAGACTTGGACAAATTCACTAAAAAACAGTGTAAAAATCCCCATACGCGATTATGCCCAGACTTTTCCGCGTGTATACGCGAGTCCACATGCACTTTTCCGCGTATGCCATTAAAATCATTAAAAATATATATATAAATTCCCTATTTTCGGGCTGGGTTGATGGTTACTCTGGTAGTTCAACCACCCCAGCATGTGGCCAACTGTTTCCAACTGTTGAAACTACTTTGAGGGAGTATAAAAGCCCCTCATGTGCATGGCCTAAGGGAGAGAGAGAATTTATTGATATTATACTCTGTTGGTATTCCCTATCCAAGTCTGATTCCCCGTGCCTCCTGCACTTTCCCAGTTCATTACAGGAAACCCTTGTTTCCTTGAGATGCTCATCTCCCTATATGTCATCTCGTATGCACCAGTTTGGAAGGAATCTTAGTGAGGCAAGGGCGGGACAGATCCGGACGACGGTCTACTCGAAGATCGTGGAAGGATTCAGGTGATCTCTCCACTCGTTATTTCTGTACATGCTATTTATAATACAGAAGTACCATCTTGTTCCCGAAATATACGTGTTAGTGTCTGCTTACATATATGAGAATATTGTTATTTAAGCATTCATTATGGTTTATCTAATGTTTCATATGGATTTCACTAACATTTAGAGTAGGTATATGCTGTACAACCAGTTCTTCGTGCTTTTTTCTTCTTGTCTTTCAGGTTAAGAAGGAAGGACGGTTGCTGGGGGTTTGGACCCCGCGGGATCTGCTTCAACCGTAGGACCTACGGGTAACTTCCTTGATCTACTCTATTTAGTTTTTCATGGACATGTATGGTTGTGTGAGTCCTTCTTAAGTAGCATGCCCTGCTCTGTGGAGGTTTAAACCCAACAAACCTCTAGGGTGATTTTCCCCGAAACAGAATTGGCGACTCCACTGGGGATCACATTCTTGTGATTCCCCTGTTGGGTGGTTTCAGCTGTTTGATAGGTTTCCAACAGTTTTAACTTCTATTTGCAGTCCATTTTACTCTTTCTCAGTCAGACTGAAGTCCTGGTTTCTTATCCAGGCTTGATCCTTTTGTTTTTTTTCATTATTTACCTTTATATACGCGCTTTTTTCTGCACACAGTCGCATATACACGCAAGTTTGTCTAAAGGGAGTCGCGTATACGCGTGTTTCCTTTAGCACAGTCGCATATGCACGCTTGTTGCTAAACTGTGAAGTAGCGTATACCTAGGCAGATTTTGAAATTTTGGATTCTTTGGCTTTTTGGTCCTTTCTGTCTGTGGAGACCTGTTCCTGCAGTGTCTTTGTACCCTCTGGATTGTGAAGTGGTCTTTGGTCTTTTCTCTCTTTCGTTTGATTGAAAACTATTCTTTTTGGCAAAGTGTTGTTTCTGGTGCTGGCACTTCTGGTTTGAGTACCAAGATCTCTTTCTGAGCATTCTTGGCTGTTTTGCTTTATCAGAACAGAGAGCTCCTGCTCATTTACTCTTTCCTATATTTGTGGTTCGCTTTGCACTACGATTTTTGCTCATTTCTTGATTGGTTTTATTGGGTTCAGTTGGCTAGGTCTTGTTGCGACTTTTGAAGAGTCTTTCTTGATTCTTTGAAGTTTTGTTTGCGGCAAGGTTGCACTATCCTTTTAGGCTGAGTGGCTGAGTTTTCTTGTCTTCTTTTGCTCATATTGGTCTTGCTACGAGTTAGCCCTATAAGATTTGGAGCATTGTTGAAGTTTGTGCTTGAAATTCAGTGTTGTTTGGCTTGGGATTTTATAGTTTTTCTTGGTCTTTTCGAACTCTTTTATAAAACTCAAAAGCTCAAAAAACATTTTTCTTTGTTGTTTGCTTTTGTTTTTGTATTTTTGTTTTCGTTTCTTTGTATCTTTTGAAGCTTTGTTGAGGTTTCTTGTCTTCGGATTTTGGCTTGATTTTGGAAGGGAGTGGTCATTGATTTCTTCCTCTTGTTGTTAAGCGTTTTTGGTGTCTTCATATTAAGAGTTCTTGATTTCGAGAACTAGCTTTCTGGACAACCAAGAAGAGTTAAAACTGAAGGATATTTTGGGAAATTTCACTCTGCTTTAGGAGATTTTGCATCTTAGGATTTGCATGCTTGTAGTGATTTGCATCAGGTGCACTTAAGCATTTAGTCATTTTCATAGTTTTTGTGAGTGTGAGTTTGCTATCTGAAAAGAAAAATACAATTTTTAATCTCGTAGAACCTATATAGAGATTTCTTTTCATCGAAAGACAATAACTGCATTTGCATGTAGTTTGGTTTTTATTAATTTCTTTCTGCGTCAAAACACCATAAGTTTCATCTCCATATCCTTGTGACTTCACATAACAGCCCATTAAAATAAGCGATATAATTTAAAATCAACTAGCAATTTTTCTAAGTGTCATACACCAACTAGCTAGGTTGTAGGGCCTTGGATTAGGTGAGTGGAGAGTTAACTCTCCAAGGCCGCTCAAACAAAACATAGAAGTTGATTAATTGAGCGAAATCCAACTCCGTTAGGTGGATCGGGAAAGCTCTCCTCCAGAGAGTCAAGCGCGAGGGGAAGTGAAGGCTGAGAAGAGGGATACCCCCTCTCTAATTAGCTGAATCTGACCTCAAGACCGTTCCGCCCGGCTTCTGACACGATTGGCACCCATAGTTGCCACTCCAAGGTTCCACACAGGTGACTGCGGGGGGGAATACCCGTGGTACCTGAGGCAGACGTCGCATCACTTTCAGCAGTACTTCTGGGGGGTGCCCTTGCGAAGCTTGGGTGCTTGAGCCGGCAAAGGCTGTCGTTAGGAGGTCGGCGTAACTGTTTCTGATACCTTCGCTAGTTGTTCTAGGCCGTAATTATCCCAGACGCACAGCTTTCCACTGTGTTTGGTGTCCGGTCCTCATCACCCGGAGCGGAAATACTTGGAGGCTGTTTGCTTGATTGTATCTCAGGGATTTTTCTTATAGTGAGTGCTCTTTGCTCCTAGCTTTTCACTTTTTTGAGTCTAATTTAAAATCTATAAAAGTGGCTGATCAAGCACCTCGTCGTTCGTGGAGAATCCGGGGGTTATCTCCCGAGAGTCCAGAGCCTTCTTCGAGAAGGCGTAGGAGTGATTTAGCAGGTGGTTACCACCATGTGACATCTGACGCAGTGGAGAGAGATCCTCCACAAAGGTCTGAACGTTTCATAGCTGATTCTGGTGTCGGTTCCGAGAGGAGCGTTCCGCTCACCTCGCGAGTTTTATTTCCTCAGGAAGAAGATTTTCAAATAGAAGACGTACCTGAACCTCCTGCGTCAGGTCCATCTCCTCTTCCTCCTGATTATCCGTTCGTTGTTCAATACATCGGGCCTGAGTCTGAGAGACTGGAAGATCTTCCGTATCATTCATACCTTTCGATGGCCACGACTGGGAACGCGGCTTCTGCTGTGAGTGCTGCAGGCATTCAGACTCCTGCTTCTGTTGAAGGAGGAGGCACTATTGCTTTATCTTCGATTACTTCTAGTGCTGCTGTGTTTGGCTCTGGTTTCACCTAAGCACATGCTTCTCATTCTGGTCCCTTCTGTTCAGGGATGCCCACTAGTGGGAATCCCTCTTTTTCCTTTTCCGCTGCTGCAGCTGGATCTACACCCATGTCTTCCATGGCTAGTGGATCAGCTTATTTTTAGGGTTTCCCCTTTGGGACTGGGCACATTCCTAGTTCCAATCCTTCTTTAGGGTCCTTTCCGTTTACGTCTCAGACCCAGAGTTTCAATCCTTGGTCTGGAGGTCAGAATTCGACCACTTTTACAGGATGGAACCCTGTATTCACTACAGTGGGGGCAGGGAATCAGTTTTACGCTGGTCACCAAGGGAATACTTATTTCCCTTCGTCGAGTGCTTATCAGACATTTTCTCTTCTTTCTAATGCCTGGAACCCCTATCAGGGGCTTTCCTCTTCATTTCATACTTCAGCGGGGGGAACTGGTCTGGGCTTTGGTAACTCTGCGTTGGGAGGAGGTTCTTCTCCTTTTTCTACGAGTCCTTTTTGGCAACCTGGTGCCTCATCAAATCTAGGGTATTCTTTTCAGAATGTTGGGAATCCATCCCATCAAGGATGGAATCCTCAGGCTCCGCCTCGCTTACCTTTTCTGGCAACGTTAAACTTGCCAGATCTGTCGAAGTTGACTAATGATCTGATTCATTATGGTCCGGGGTGGCCTCCGGTTCCCACCAAACTTCCTTCAGACATTCCAAAGTTTGAAGGTAAGAATGGAGAAGATCCGGCTGACCACATCACTACTTTCCATTTATGGTGTTCTTCGAACTCCCTGATCGATGATTCGATTAGTTTGAGATTATTTCAACACACCCTAACTGGAAATGCTGCCAAATGGTATATTGAGCTAACTCGGGGCAGTTTTGCTACATTTGGAGAACTAGCTGTTACATTTCTGAACCATTTTCAGTTGCCTGTCTGATATGACGCTGGGACTGAACTCCTAGCCAATTTTAAGCAGGATGAAACAACCCACATTTCTGATCACATTCAGGAATGGAGGAGAAGGAAGAGGCTTATTAAAGCTCATATTCCAGGTGAATTCCTTTTGGAATGGTTTCTCAAATCCCTGCAGTCAGATATTTCGAAATATGTATCCCTCTCCAGGGTATTTTCTAAGGAGCAAGCCATTTTTGGGGCCCAGCAGCTAGAACTGATCTATTCTCAGTCTGGGGTCCTCCACAAATATCTGCCCAATGCTCCTCGATCCAAATTAGATTTGTCTAAAACTAAGCCCGGTCCTCATGGAAACGGACTAGTTGGATCGATCAATAGTGGTGCAGCCAGCCTGCTTACTCAATTGCAGTAGTTGTCTTTACAATCTGCTCCTTCTGGTCAGGTTGTGCCTGCTGAGTCATCGCCTTCCCAATCTTTGTCCATAAATGTTGTCCAAGCTTCTGATCCCAAAGGAAATCAACAATCCGATGGGAAGAAGAAGGGACGAAATAACAAGAAGAAGGGCAAGAACGGGAAGTGTAATGCGAATAAAACCAACGAGCATGTTGGTGAGGGTCCAAAGGAGAAAAAGAAAGTGAAGTTTCCATGCAAGTTGTGTACCGGAGACCATCTCACACACCTTTGCCCTAAAATTCAGGATGCGCAGCGCTTGTTAGCCCAGCAGGGTTCTTCTAGTTCCCAGGCTGTGTTAACAAACCCTTTTCCCCAAGGGCAACAATTAGTTGTTGGCGCGAACCAAAATCCTGGAGCTTCCTCTGGGGGCACCCAGGAAGGGGAAATTCCATCGAACATTTTCATGATGAGTGCTCACGCGGATATCGCTACAAGATCCCGTGATTATGGCGGAGAAGAGTCTTCGAAAGCTAAGGATGTTCCTGATGCTACTGAGCCGCTTCACATTACGAAGCCTACTGTTGATTCTATGCCTCGGATGCCCAAAGCATCTTCTAAGCGATCAACAATTAATCTGAATGCTAGGGTTGCCCAGAACTACTCGATTGTGGAAGATCTAGCGCAGAGTCCTTGTGCTATGTCAGCTTTAGAGGTACTCCAGTCTTGTCTGGCTCAGCGCAGTGCTTTTCTCACTGCCATTGGGGCTTTTGATCCAAAAAATTCTCTTCTGATTACTTTTGATATGACTAATTTTAAGAAGAGACTTCCTCATCACATGGCTTTTCATATTAAATCATCGTATCGGAAGTGCAATATCTTTCGAACGGTTTTTGATGAGGGTGCTTCCACATGCGTGATGTCTCTCACATGTTGGAAGACAATTGGATCTCCCAAAGCTGTTCCATCTACCACTCTTCTGACTGCGTTCGATGGTCATTCTCACAGACCCCATGGTATTGTCCTAGCTTTGCCCATCGGTGTTGGGGGAAAAACTGTCAATATAGAGGTTGAGGTAGTGGATGCAAGCTTGGACTACAACCTTCTGTTGGGGAGGAATTGGATTTATGAGATGGATGCCATTGCATCCTCATTATTTTGAATTATATGTTTCCCCCACGAAGGGAGGATTTTTACAGTGGATCAACTGGACTGTCCTCCTGTAGACCCGAATGCGTCTACTGACTCATATGTTCCTAAATTGGATAATACTAAGGCGCCTATTGAGAATTTAGGAGTTGGAATGTATTCTTCCTTGATGGGTACTTTCGATATTCCTCCTCCTACGGTTCATATTAATGCTATTTCATCCTCCAAGGCTCCTCTTCGAAGAGAGTTCTTCAGAACTCATTATTTTTCAGACCCTTGGACCTTACCTTCCCCTACTACCACATTAGCGGAAGGTCAAGTGGGTGGAATGGCATTTCCTATTTCTGCAGCTGAGATTTCTTATCAGTCTATTGTTGACTCTGCAGAATCCATCCCAGCTCCTCTGTCACCAGAAGAGTTGGATGGAGATGTGGCTCCGGCTTGGATGCTTAGTTCTTCTTCGGCCCAGGATTGCCTTGATACCACTCTTCCATCTGAAGAGGCCATCCTGGAAGCCATGACTGGTATAGATAGACCGTGGGATGATTTGCATCATCGGTCTTATTTTTTACCTGACTTGAGCGAAGTTGAAACAAGTTTTCCAAGTCCTCTGTCTCCTGGTCCTGTTCACCCAGTCTTGAACCCTTTAGCACCAACACAGGTTTATGCTGAAGGGAACATGGCTGTGATTTCCCCTACTATCCTGGTGAACATTTCCAGGGATCCCAATATTATCGAGAATGTCTTCATCGGAGCAGAATGTTCCCGTGAAGAGGTTCAAATTTACACCGAGCTCTTTAAAGAGTATAGGGATGTATTCGCTTGGTATTATGAGGAAATGCCTGGTATAGACCCATCTATTGTCTAGCATGAGATCAAGACGTATGAAAACACTAAGCCGGTCAGGCAAAAACTTCGTCCGGTCAATCCTAGGAAGGCAGCAGCTATCAAAGCTGAAGTTGAGAAGCTGCTTAAGGCGGGATTCATTTTCCCTGTTCCTTTGACTGAATGGGTTTCAAATCCTGTTCCCGTAGATAAAAAGCAAGGAACGATTCGAGTGTGCATTGATTTCAGAGACCTAAATAAAGCATGTCCTAAAGATAATTACCCCACACCATTTATCGATCAGATCATTGACGAGTGTGCCGGTAATGAGATTTTCTCCTTCATGGACGATTTCTCCGGATATAATCAAATTACTATCCGTCCTGAAGATCAACATAAGACTGCCTTTATTTGTCCCTGGGGTACTTTTTCATACAAGAAGATGCCTTTTGGTCTTAAAAATGCTGGGGCTACCTTTCGGCGGGCCATGTCATATGCCTTCCATGACATCAAAAAAATTATCGAGGCATACTTGGATGATTTAGCTGCTCATTCTTGAAAGAGGATGGATCATCCTAGTCACCTCTGGCAAATATTTGAAAGATGTCGTTTCTATAAGATTAGATTGAATCCGAACAAGTGTGTTTTTGTGGTTACATCCGGTCGGCTATTGGGATTCATTGTGTCTAGGGAAGGGATAAGTGTAGATCCCTTCAAGGTTGAGGCAATACTTCGGTTGCCTCCCCCGTCCTCTATCTGTCAGCTTCAAAGTCTACAAGGAAAATCTAATTTTCTTCGGAGGTTTATCGTCAATTATGCTGAAGTTACAAAGGGATTTATGAGATTGTTGAAGAAAGGAGTTCCTTTTCTTTGGGACGACTACGCTCAACGCTCATTCGATGCTTTGAAGAAAGCATTGACCTCTGCTCCTTTATTGATTCCACCTGATTATAGCAGGGATTTCCTTTTGTATCTGGCAGCAGCAGAATCTACCAACGGTATGGTTCTGGTTCAGGAGGATGATGCTCTTTCAGAGCATGTTATTTACTACCTTAGTCGAGGACTGGTAGGACCTGAACTCTGGTACACTCCGATAGAAAAAATTAGCTTTAGCAGTAGTTCATGTTGTGCAGCGACTCCGGCATTACATTATTCTTCGCAAAACTTATGTTTTGGCAGCTTCCAATCCATTTCAGTTTGTCCTCAGTAGGCGAGTGATTGGGGGCAAATACAATAGATGGATTGTGATTTTACATGAATTTGATCTTGAGTTTATGTCTGCCAAATCCAAGAAATCATTAGTTTTCGCGGAATTGATCTCCGAGTTGCCCTGTGGGGAAGAGATAATTTATGATGAATCCTTTCCAGATGAACACTTGTTCCTTATCTCTTCACAGGATCCTTGGTATGGGGATATCATTGTGTATCTCCAGACTGCGAAGTTTCCCTCTACTTTTTCGAAAGATGAGCGTCGTAAGCTGCGTCACTTGGCCAAGAATTATTTGATTATTGGTGATGCTTTATACTGTCGAGGGGTTGATTCAATCCTGAGACGCTGCTTAACTCTCGAAGAAGCTGAGGTTGTGCTGAATGATTCCCACAGTGGAGCTTGTGGGGGTCATTTATCTGGGCTTGCTACAGCCCAAAAAATCTTGCGTGCTGGGTACTTTTGGCCCTCGATTTTCAAGGATTGTATTGAATCGGTCAAAAAGTGTCATCCGTGTCAAGTCTATACTCAAAAAATGCGCGCTCATCCAGCTCCGCTTTTTCCAGTCATTACTGTCGGTCCCTTTACAAAGTGGGGTATTGATTATACTACTTGTAACCCGCCTTCGACTAAAGGTCACAAGTACATTATTGTAGCAGTAGACTACTTTACGAAGTGGGTCGAGGCTATGCCTACTTTTGGGAACGATGGTGAGACTGCAGCTTTGTTCCTTTTCAACCAAGTTATCGCTCGTTTTGGTATACCTAGAGAGATTGTCACTGACCATGGCAGTCATTTTCAGAATAGTATGATGGTTGAGTTGGCTCTCAAATTGGGTTTCCGGCAGGAGCATTCATCTCCGTATTATCCTCAAGCCAATGGGAAAGTGGAAGCCGTGAATAAATCCTTGAAGACAATTCTTCAAAGAACAATTGATAAAGCTAGATCCAACTGGCATATTATGCTATATCCTGCACTTTGGGCATACAGGACGTCAGTGAAAACTGCAACTGGCTTTACTCCGTTTCAGTTCGTGCACGGGGTGGACTCCGTATTTCCTATTGAATGCGAGATTCCTTCTCTTAAATTCGTGGTGAGCTTCTTCACGACACTTCTAGTCTCAAAGAACGGCTCCTTCATCTGGAACATCTTGATGAGCGGCGTTGGGATGCCGCCACGATGAATGAAGCACATAAAAACCGAGTTAAAGTTCAGTACGATAAGGCGGTCAAACCTAGGGTTTTTTCGGAAGGTGACCTTGTTTTGGTCTATGCCCAAGAAAAATATGCCCTGGGGGCAGGAAAGTTTAAGTCTATGTGGTATGGCCCCTTTATCGTTAAAAAATTCCTTAAGAAAGGAGCATATACCTTGGTTGATTTCGAAGGGAACGAGTTGCCGAAGCCCCGAAATGGGCTCTATTTGAAGAAGTATTATGCCTAGGCTTCGGCCTGGCATGTTGCTTTTGTATATAGTAGTTTTTGCTTTGTACATATCTGATTGATTTTCGATTTTTGATGAGTTGGTGATGTTTTTGATCTGCTTTGGCAGGTTGTGTTGGATGTCATGAGTCATTTTGGTTTCGCCAATGGTGCTAGTAGACACACCCGGAACTTAGCTTCTGCGGCTTGGGTGCTTCATTATCCTTCCGGTCAGCTGTTAGTATCAAGAGGGGTCTGCATTGGTCCTGCTTCCAATAATATAGCAGAATACATTGCAGTTGTTTATCTACTCTCGGAGGCAATATCTTTGGGTGTTGATTCGTTGGTAGTTTTCTTGGACTCTCAGCTGGTGGTGTCGCAGTTGAACAATACTTATCGGGTTCGAGATCCATTTTTAATCCGGTTGTTCTTGAGGGTACGTTTGTTACAAAGATCATTTCATTTTTTAACTTTCATTCATATTCCTCGAGCTGACAATTGGTTAGCAGACTCATTAGCTAATCAAGCAATTGATTGGCATATTAATCATTCCATACAATAAAAATTTAATCATCAAAAACATCATACATTTGATACATTTATCACATCACATCAAATATCGTTGTATATATATCATCAGAGTGTTCAAAAAACTTTACAAAAATTTGGATCCATAAGGTCATACAAAACTTGGGCTTATGCCCGATCATGTTCAGTCTCAAAAAAGAATATACAGTCATCTAATACATAATATTTGTCTACTCCTGAGGTCCCTGCCCAGAAGTCGTGTTCCTATAGAACGTGACCGCGGTGGCAACTCGGCGGAATAATCGTACCCAGTCTCGGGGCACTCCTACCACCCGTCTCTGGATGGCTTCCGACAGGTCTTCCACGGCAGCCATAGGTATTTGGCGGGTTAATCCCTCCAAGTTCCTCTGCACAGCCTGGAGGGTCCTATCTGAATCCACTGTATCTGCTTCGCCCCTGCGACGCTTGTGGCGCGGGAAACCCTCAGGACGAACTGGTCCAATATCTGTATCATGATCATGTTTACATTGTCATTCATTATGAATCCAATCAAAAACATGTTTGTTTTTCATTTTTTCATACATATTTGAAAAAATCCCAAAAAAATTATATAAGTCAAAAAAAATTTTGCAAACTTACCGACTGTACCCCATGCTGTGCCTAGTGGAAGAACTAGATCTGGATCTCCACGAAAGTCCATCCCGGCATAGGGATAGTCGTCCACTGTGATGATTTTTTCTCCCCACAAAAGGAAGAACTCATCGTCCCAAGTGGTTCGGGGAACTTCACTTCCCCCTAATCTCTTCATCATGTCCGCCCAACGGGCAATTCTTAGGTCCCTCGGGCTACTGATGGTAGAGATGACTCTGGGTCTCAATGCTGGTATCTTCTCAAAGAAGAATGTCATCAAAATAGTACCGTAGCCAAAGTGTTTGGTCTTTTCTTGGCGGATTGAGGTCAACTATTGCTTCATGTTCAGTAATAGGGCTGTGCACCAATCATACACATGAGTCAAGCATTCTACTGCTATGCTCATTTGCGTCCTGGACGCCTGATGTAGGGAGGCAGATCCTGCCACTCTGCCAATGGTGAAAAGGAGGATTTTCATGTGCAAATCCCATAAATCTTTAATCGCAATCTGAGTTCCAACTTTCTTGGAACCCTCTACGCAATACACGTGGACATAATCTTCCACGGTTAGCCCTCCCAGGGGCTTCCCGTGTAAGTCTACTGGTTCTCCCCTCCGGGAGAGTCCAGTGATAAAATATATGTCTTCCACTTCAATGCGTACTGGCATCTGATCTATCATAAAGCAGTCCTCTTCTGGTTCCTAGTAATTGACGAGCATTTCTAGCAACCGAACATTGCTTTTCATATTTGGCATTTTGAAAAATTTGAACAATCCGCAATTCCGAAGAATATTTTGCGCTGCTCGATCTTGCATGACCTCTTGATCAATTGCGCTGTGCTCATGCTCTCTCCATGAGATTGTCATCCTGTCAAAATTCAACAAATCATGCATTAGCCACGCATTTTTAGATTTGGGCCTGCGCATACGCGACTTTTTCTTTGCACAGTCACGTGTATACGCGACTTTCTTGTTACTAACCCGTGTATGCGCAAGTCCGAGTTTTTTAGCAAGGGTTTTAATGGTGAAAATCACTAAATTTTAATTTCCAAACGGACAAAATGATTTGCAAGGATGAATGAGGAGCCTACCTGACAAATTCGGTGCGATTAGACGGTCGGTTGTTCCTGATTTGACGAAAGAATTTTTTTGCTCCAGAGCACTTTTTTCCAAATCAGCAATGCAATAATGAACCAAATATGAGGTAATTTGTCTATTTATGCCTAAAAATTTGAAAATTTTCACAAAAAATTGTTATGCTTATTTTTTCGATCTATCTTAAGCTGCATAACCCGGATGCTAGGAAGTGCCCAGTTTGGTATGTTTTCAGGTACATTTTGACGAATTTGAGATTTTTCTCGTTTTTTATCCATGATTACCGACTCGTCACGGCAGGTATATGATCTTCACTGGCATATAGGGTAGGGAAATAACTTTCCATTGCATCTTGCATACTAGCCTCCATACTGATCACTTGCCTTAGGGTCGATCCCATCAGGTCATGAGTATTACACCCATTTCACTCGCTGATTATTCAATCATGACTTGGTGGTAGAGCCTTCCTTTACATGGGCTTCCTAGTTAGTTCCTCGCTATCACTTGTTGCCCATGCTGCGTTTTATGTAGGCTCGTGAGTCCTCTTTAGTCCCGCCATGACTTATGTGTTGAAGCTTCATTCTTCTTCTTCCTCACTATCATTTTTCTGGCTATTACCCTAGAGGCTCCCTGGTGTTGTTGAGTTGTATTATTGCATTGCATATTGGCTACTTGTTTATCTTGGCCTTTAGCCGGCTTCATTTGGACTCGATGTTTAAGCCAACTTTTGACCTTGACTATCTGTACAAGTTAACCATTGCATGCACTTAGCTATCGCGACTTGACACCCTTTTACCCATGGATGGAACATTCCTTCGAGTATCGCTTACCAATTTCCGCCACCTTGCATTGAGCATAGGATCATTCCAATCCTAGGAACTAGTGCATCTGATTTTTGATACTCGTTCTATCCATTGTACCATAGCATTCTTTTATTCTTTTTCAGGCTTATTATATGAAAAAGACAAAAAATCAAATATAACAAAAAGAGCGGGAACGGGATGTATCTTCGTTGTTTTGATGGCAGTACAGAGTCAGTTTGTCGCCCTTGAACAAAGCACATATACTTATATATATTTCCTACATTTGGGATGGTTTTAGTTTTTTGACCTAGGTTCAGCCTTTACCATGTTTCACTTGTCAGTCCTCCCCCGGTTGGTTATCTCTTCCAATCATATGGAGAGTTTGTTCTGCCTCCTGCATAACAGACTTATACAATGTCACTTTTACTACCATGGTCATCATGAGTCGTGCTTTTGTTCAAGGGAAGTCTAACCAGAGTCGGCCATTCTGCGGTGTCTCTTGACTCATTATTCAGTCGGCCTTCCCGGTCTTGTTAGTATCTTGTTCTATCACATCAGATGTTTTGGTCTTCTGCTCGTGCTGGTTTGAGAAGGTCCCCATTGACTTCTTGCCGGCGGGTTTGTCTCTTATCGACTACGACACATTGCTCTGAGAGCAAACCTAGAGCCGCACCTTGGGCCTATTTCCATCATTGATGGGTGACCTCGTGCTCAGCATTTGATCATCATCATGGGTCTTTGACTGAGTGGTTTCCCCTGTGTTCGACGTCAGCACACATTATCACACTTGGGATTCGTGCAGTACCTGGATTTCCATTTGACCCTATCGGTGGATTTCTCGCCTCTGTGTCGGCTTTCATTATTGGTTGGTTCAGAGGGTTTCTTCCGTGCGCTAGCTTCATCTTGTGCACGTCGGAAACGTACTTCGGTTTTGGTTCCATCACTCTCCTTCGTCCGATTCCTTCCAAATCTTGGCCTGCGGGTTACACTCGCGCTGGACTGATGTGGGGTGCCTTAATGCCTTCCTTCCAGCAGATCTTTTCCCATCGACTCCGACTCATTGCTCTGGGAATAAGGTCTAGAGTATTTTTGTCAGTACCTTAGGGTTTGCAGTCATCAGTGGCAGACTCTTCGCTATCGACAGTGGGGGTTCATCATTGCCTCCTGATTGGTAGATTCTTTCAAGTGTTCGACTTCAACTCATTCATTCGCACTTGTTAGATTGTACTGGGGCACCTTGACACTCATTATCATTATCGGTGGGTTGTCTCGTGTTGGTTAACGGTATACATCATTGACCGGTAATCCAACGATTTCTCACATGGTCGACTTCAGCTCATTTATTCCCATTGTGTAGAATTGTGCCATAGTGATCGGTGAAGACCTCGGTTTGCATCATCATTTCTCGGTTCACTTTTGACAATCTATTCAGTTTCTGCCAGTGATGTCGTTCACCCTTATATGTTGCAGTGTTGCAGTTCAGTACAGCAGCATCCTATATGTTGGCTCCCGAGTTGCGTGATTGTACCATTTGTTCCACCTCTTATGATTCGGTACTTGGAGATTCAGTTACTTATGTGATCAGACATCCAGTTGCACCATCCTTGATCAGCTTTCTATATGTGATACTTGGACATTGATTCAGACTTACATTTCCGGGCCATCCTCAGATGATTCATTGTGTACTTTCAGTTCAGCTATACTTGTACACATGTTGGATCTATTCAGTACTTTCTATATGATGTATTTTTGACTGAGCATGGGTATGCCCGCCTCAGCACGAGTTGACTCTCTGTTTTCTTTCATTGGTTTTTGGCAGGCTGAAATCTGGTGAAGTCCTCTCTTGTCCTTGCGAAGTTCTTTCTATGTGCATAATACATTTCGGCCATCATGTACCCCTTCTGACCTCATATATTAGGGGGCATCTGTTATAGCATCATTTCTCACCTTCACATGATTCATGATTGCTTTGATGGTTTTGGGCACCCATTCCTACAAACTTGGACAAATTCACTTAAAAACAGTGTAAAAATCCCCCATGCAAATTATGCCCGTTTGCCTAAAACGATAGCTTATCGCGAGTCCACATGCACTTTTCCGCGTATTCCATTAAAATCATTTTAAAAAATATATAAAAATTCCTGACTGAGAGTACAGATTTGTTCATTTATAGTAGTCCAACCACCCCGGCAAATAATATTAACCTTTATTTTCAAGCTAGTGAAACTACTTCAGGGAGTATAAAAAGCCCCTCATGTGCATGGCCTAAAGGAGAAATTTGTTGATATTATGCTCTGTTGTTATTCCTATCTAGTACGAATTCGTGCCTCTGCACTTCCCGGTTCATTACGAGGGAAACCTTTGTTTCACAGGGAGATGTATCCCTTTATATGTCATCTCGTATGCACCAGTTTGGAAGGAGTCTTAGCGAGGCAAGGGCTGGACGGATCCAGACGACGGTCTGCTCGAAGGCCGTGGAAGGATCAGGTGATCTCTCCACTCGTTACTTTTTTACATGCTATTTATAATACAGAAGTACCATGCTGTTCCCGAAATAAACGTGTTAGTGTATGCTTTTATGTATGAGAATATTTGTTATACAAGCATTCATTATGATTTATTTAATGTTTTATATGAATCTCACTAACATATAGAGTAGGTATATGATGTACAACTTGTCCTTTGTGCTGGTTTCTTCTTGTATTTCAGGTTAAGGAGGAAGGACGGGATGGCAATTTCGGACCCCGCGGGATACGCTTCAACCGTAGGACCTCGGGTAACTTTCTCATTCTACTCTATTTAGTTTTTCATGGACATGTATGGTTGTGTGAGTCCCTTCTTAAGTAGCATGCACATGTATACGGCGGGGGTTTAAACCCAACAAACCTCTAGGGTGATTTTCCTCGAAACGATTATTGAGCGAAGGTGTACTATTCAAGGAGCAGTCATGGCATGTTATTGTTGGGGTTCCCATGTTTTGACGAGATTGGCAAGACCAAAAGATGAGACAACATCAGAACCACTTTTGGGCCCTAGGATCTAGCCCTCCTGGACCCGGAGAGGGATCTCTCCATGAAGCAAGGAATGATATGTCTTTGAGAGCTCAAAATGAGATGTTAGGCTAGGTATGAAGCATAAAGGAGGTTTTAAAATAATTTGGTTGGTTGGTTGCTGGGTTGGTTAGGAGATCATAAACTAAGAAGGTAATGGGAGAAAGGAACAAGGCAGCAGGATATTTCAGTAAAGGGGATAGGCCAAGAAAGTGCCATCCATTGGGCTATGGAGTCATGAAAGGCAATTACATGCAACAACTAGTCAAGGCTTCCAAAGGGAAAGTCATCTACACTAAAGGATCTTTTAGGCAGATGGTGAAAGTGGAAGAAGGAGAGGCACCCAATTTCTGTCTATAGATCAGGTCAGAGGTCATTTAACTCTAGACCTGCTTGGACATACTCAAAGGCAGCTCTCAAAGGTGGACAAAGGTGCAGCTTATAGATCGGACCAGAGGTCATTTAACTCCAGGTCTGCTTTAGCAACTCCAAGGGAAGACAGAGAGAAGATTACAAAGGGATCTTAGAAAGGCCAGCTGGTCGCGCAAGGATCCTAGTGGACTGGGCTAACACTCATCCCTAGTGTTCCCAAACCTTCCAACTCAAACCCAACAAGAACATCTAAGAACTGATTCAACCAATTCATACATCAGAGAGTAGGCAATAACATCCACTACACTGGTTAAATCAACTGAAATTAACTCTTAGATAGCACATAAGGCAGAAAACATTAAAGGTAGGGAGAGCAGGAAACATAGGGCACCCAACAAGGGTGAATCCTATGTTATACTTTTGTTGCCTACCAAAAGAACATGAAACAGTATGAAAATGAAATAAACAGATTTAGGAAAAACGTCACCAATAGCAATAGAACAGGATCCTGTGAAATGTGCTTTGATTAATTGGTGCAAAACCAGTCATGTACAATAAGCTGAATGGCTAATACAGTCCAGAATTTCTCCTCCCGGCCTATTACATATGGTCTTAACTGTTCTCCCTCTTGTTGTTCTAACGATCAAGAATGATCCCTCTAGGGTGCATGCAACCCCACCATGATGAGCAACAAAAACCTTTACAATGTGTTCTTCTGGATTCTTATAGGAGAAATAGAGCAGAAGATGGTAGGTGAAGAATTAAATGAATAATTAACGCTCAGAAGAGGAGGAAGGCCGCAACCCATTCTGCTTTAAATACGTACGGGTCGCCAAGTACCTGGGCTGCCAGACTCTTTGCCATTCTACCCATTGGTAAGGATAGCTGGTGAGAAATAATGATGCTAGGGTCTCCATATCGTGTAAAAAATGCTTCTTGATGGTATAGGACTGCTGAAAGGGCATAAATCTTTATTTGAGGCACAATGTAGACTAAAAAATGATGTGTCTTAGTGTCCTTTCATCAGGAGAATATTTCTCGTATCGAAAGGCTTTGATAATATTATCTTTCTGTGCATAGGACCGTCCAAGATATCCAAGGGGTCTTCCAACTGCTGCTGTGCATTCTAAACCTGCGGTTAAGACTTAAGATCTTCATTAGCTGGCCTTAATCACCCTTTGCTCTGTACTAGAACGCTTCGCTGCTTCAACTCTACCTATGACAGGTTAGCTCGGGTTTTAATGGCGATGGGAGATTTTCTACAGAGTTCGAACTCTATTCCTTTAATGAAAATCTCATCTCCACCTTCCCGGGCCTTTTTTCATAAATTCAGACATTGTGGATGATCTTCCTCAGATTCATTTGTCCTGGTAGCATAGAAGTGTATCACGGCGGCCATTCTTTCTTTATAACCCTGCAGGAAACACGAAGACTGTGAAGAAATCCATGGACGAGGGCGGCGGGTGATGTGGATGGGCGAGATGGACGTGTGGGTAGTGACATGGCGGAAGAAATTACATAGGAAACAGTGAAAAGTTGCTCTGGTTGGGGTTGGCGGAACACAGAGCGAAAATGCATGAAAAACATTAAAAAACATGAACTTTGAACGTATATACGCAAGAGAATGAGAGACTATACGGGGGGTGTACGGGACGCACACGTGGAGGTGACGTGGCGAGGCGGGACGACAAGGAACGGTCAACGGGGGATAAACAAATCTGGACCGTCAACCAGGGTGGAGATCAACGGTCGGGAGCAATAGGCGGTAGACCAGTAGGCACGATAGTCGGGCGTTAAGAAGTGCGCAGGTTCGATGAATGAGCGCCGTTGGATGAGGGCTCCAAGATCTGATGGCCGAGGTGAATTCCACTGCCCAGCTTTCATCCGACAGATAATGCGCGAAATGGGTGGTTTTGAAATAGTACACTTGGACACGCGGCAGTCGGCTAGTGGAATCGCTGGGTCTCCGGGGAAAACCGCCCATTGCAGATGGGTGGTGCGGAATTTACCGGTGGGTTTTGAAACGCGAAGGCGGGGTGGGGACCACTGTTTCAGATGATCTCCGCACTCTCGGATCCGGTGCTTAACGGACGGCGGAGATGGACTGCGGGGGGGCCAAGATGTATGGCCATGAGATTTTGGAGCGACCCCCCGTAATGAATAACAGTCGTTCGATCAGGTTTTCCCACATCCCGAGGAGTCAACTACGGGGGCTCCATGGATGTTGGTACGGACGGAGAAAAAAGCCCACAACGAAGGAGACGCCGTCCCGCGGCGGGTCACGTGGAAGATGAAGGGGCGCGGGGCTTGGCCAAAGGGGCCAGGGACCGAAATATGATTTTTGCACATTTAAAGCATTTTTTGGCCCAAGGGAAGGCACGATAGGGAAGCAAGGTTGGAGAATTAGGGAAATAAAGGGTGATGGGGGAGTTTAAGAAAGGATTTTGGAGAATTTAAGGGAGTGATGGTGGGGATAGAAGGAAGAAAAGGGGTTTTGACAAAGGAAAGGGGAGGGTAAAATGGGGGTATTTGCAGGGGTAAAAAGGGGCAATAGTGGGCCTTTTGAGAAATGGATCAGCAGAGGGGCTATATGTTAGGCACATCACAAAGGGACTCCAAGGAGGATGAATTTTCATGGGAAAGGCATTCCTTGGAGGCCCCAGAACAATCTAGCCCCCAGCTTGCTTGTCAAGAATTTCATAGGGGAGCTAACAGTGGCTCCACATGGGGATGGATGCTCCTTGGAGGAGTCAAGAAACCAGATATGATCTTTGGAGTAGGCCAGATGCCTGCTGCTTGGCTCATCCCTTTCTTTGATCAGCTGCCACAATATGAATATGTTACATCAGCAGAACATTCTTCCAAACAACGACCTACCCAAACTGGAGTTCTACAATTTTCCCTTGGGTGCATTTGAACTAGCAGACCCTTCACATTTTATTTTGCAACACAAAAACAAACCTATTCTAAATCTACCCTTATTGCTCCATGAGGCCAGGTTAGACTGTTGGCCTCATACAATTCTCTACCTAATCTAATACCTGTTGGGATTAAATTGTCCAGCAGGTTCCTTCACCTACATTTTAGGACAGGAAATTTAAAAACAGCCAAGTCAGGATTAGACTGTCTGACCTACTGGACTTTGCATAAATTAAAAACACTAACTACATGCTCACAGGCTGAGCTTTATTGAGCTTCCTACCTACCCTACTCTAACTGGAAATCCCTGATACTCTAGGTGATGCAATAATGCCAATGCAGCCAGTCTAATAACAACAAAAAAGGATATGAGCACTGACTGCCTGTCAGAGATAACCACAGGGTGCTCTGCATGTGGTTCTTCCAAACTGAGGCCACCAGCAGTGGTGACCAAATTTGATGTGTTTGGCTCTTGCAGAAGATCAATGCTTGAGGAACTAAGCCAATGAGGGCCTCCATGTATTCTGCCACAGGATCAACAAAATCATGATGTAAACTTTTTTCTTCAAAGCCTACCATGACTGATAGGTTTTCTGCATCTCGGGCAACTTCAATCATTGCATCTGCAGTGAGGCCTTTTTAATTACACTCCTCCTCTTCCTAATTGGGAGTATTTGGCATATGGGCATCAACCAGGAATACCTCCTCTTCCTTTGGATCAAGACAAAGATGTATGTGGGAAAGAAGATCTACCTCATCTTCACTGCAGCCTGAGCTAGAGGGTTCGTTATATTTGACTGTGTTGTCCTCCAATAACGCAGGCTGGTTCCGTTGGAACTCTGTGAAAAAATTAAGACATTCTTGAGCGGAGGTTTCTTTGATTACCTCAATCCTTTTGGGAGAAGGCTCGGGAGATTCATTCCGCTCAAGACTTTCTTCATATTTTTCCTCCTTGTCCTCTGTGCTAGAGAGCTACTGACTTCCATCCTCTTGGCAAGTATAACTGATGTTCGAATATGAAGCAGACAGAAGATTCAAAGAATCTTCGTCTGCTATCATGCTTTCAACGCTTTCTCCATCAGTATCATAGATGGCCTGCATTAGCTCATCATTTTCCTGAAGTTGATGGTCGTGACCTTCCTCCCATGAATCTACTGATGATGGCCCTGCAAGCTCAGTTTCCCTTTGGGAAAAATTATCATCAGTCAGATCATCATCAGAGAAATCATAATTACGAGCATTGTTATCCACCAAGTTTTCAGAACTCTTATTGAGTCTTTCTACAAAATAGTCTGCAAGTTCATTTTCTGATCTAAGCTCTAGTTCCTCATACATGCTTTGCATGTAACTTCTGTCTTGCAGTGATCTGATTTGTCTCTTTTGAGGACAAGGAGTAGGTCTTCTCCAATCATCCTCTCTGGTTTCGGCCTCATATTCTTGCTCTTTTTCTTTCAGCAAGGAACTGGCAGTCTCTATCAGTCTTTCCAGCTTGTCCTCTAAAGAGATCTGCGTTGTTTTCTCTGTTCGGTCCTTCCTTGCTGCTTGTAATATTTCTTCCCTGCACTGTATGTTGTATTCGACAGTGATTGCTATATCCTGCATTTCCTCCAGGCTCGAAGGCTCTTTTTGCCTTATATGGAATTCCACCTCGGGGTCAAAAGAACTTGGATAGTGCAATAAAGCCCATCCCAAAGGTGGTTTTATAGCAGAAGGCATTGCATCATATACCTTATTGAACCTGGCTGAAAAATTCTGCACTGTCTCTCCTAGATGCCTTCTCAAATTCTGATATTCTTTTAGGATGAGGAGAGCGTTTTTCGAGGCTACCCATCTATCAAGGAAAACTCGAGAAAATTGATGAAAGCTGAAAATGCTTGCCACTGGAAGGCATTTGAACCAACTCTTAACATTTCCTTGCAATGACAAGGCAAACATTATAATGCACACATCATCTTCTTCTATTTCATACAGCTCAAGTAAATCCTCAAGGTTTTGAACATTTTCCTCGGCAGTGGCCCCTTTATTTTCTCTGTCAAAATGAGGTAGCTGGTTAATAAGTTCTGCAGGTAGGGGTTGGAAGAAAGGAGGTAAAACCAGAGGCTTGTATCTTTCTATGACCTTTGCAGGTGTGGGTGGTGTAACAATGGGCTCATGGCTGCTCAAAGCTTCTTGAAGGGTGGGAGATACAACATGAGCTTCTTGTTCCACCAGTCTCTTCACAGGAGTACAGGTCTGCTCACGATATGCAGACTGAGGCTTGAGGTCTTTCCCACATTCAGTGTGGGTTTCATATTTGTACACTTGATTAGGCTTAAAGTAGGATAGAACATAGTGATAGACAAAAACAATTAATTCTTTAAACCAAATCCAACCCATATGTTCTACCCTTCTATGGGGTCTGGCCATTTTTCAGGTTCTTCCTCCAGTGGAGTCTCTGAGGATTATGGAGTGTGGAGTCTCCAGGTGGATGAATTTGGACATTAAAAACAGACTGATGTCCACCATCAGAAATTAAAAGCCAATCTAAAACAAAGTGGTCTGCTCCCCAGTGGAGTCGCCATTATGTTGGGGTTCCCATGTTTTGGCCAGATTGGCAAGACCAAAAGATGAGACAACATCAGAACCACTTTGGGCCCTAGGATCTATCCCTCCTGGACCCGGAGAGGGATCTCTCCATGAAGCAAAGAATGATATGTCTTTGAGAGCTCAAAATGAAATGTTAGGCTAGGTATGAAGCACAAAGGAGGTTTTAAAATAATTTGGTTGGTTGGTTGCTGGGTTGGTTAGGAGATCATAAACTGAGAAGGCAATGGGAGAAAGGAACAAGGCAGCAGGATATTTCAGCAAAGGGGATAGGCCAAGAAAGTGCCATCCATTGGGCTATGGAGTCATGAAAGGAAATTACTTGCATCCATTAGCCAAGGCTTCCAAAGGGAAAGTCATCTAATACTAAAGGATCTTTTAGATTAGATGGTGGGGTGGAACATTAAGGAAGGAAATGAAAGAAAGAGAGTAACCCAATTTCTGTCTATAGATCAGGTCAGAGGTCATTTAACTCTAGACCTGCTTGGACATTTCAAAGTCAGATCTCGAAGGGGGACAAAGGGGCTGCTTATAGATCGGACCAGAGGTCATTTAACTCCAGGTCTGCTTTAGCAAATCCAAGGGAAAACAGAGATAAGATTGACGAAGAAACATCCAAGCAGCAAACCCACAAGTCCATACATCAGCCAGCAGGCAATAACATCCACTGCACTGGTTAAACCACATGAATTCGCTCTTAGATATCACATAAGGCAGAAAATATTAAAGGTAGGGAGAGCAGTAACATAGGGCACCTAACAAGGGTGAATCATATGTTATACTTCTGTTGCCTACCAGAAGAACATGAAACAGTATGAAAATGTAATAAACAGAGTTAGGAAAAACATCACCAATAGTAATAGACCAGGATCCTGTGAAAAGTGCTTTGATTAATTGATACAAAACCAGTCATGTACAATGAGCTCAATGGGTAATACAGTCCAGACTTTCTCCTCCCAGCCTATTACATACAACTACTCTGCTACTCCCTCCCACGACTGTTCTAACAGTCAAGAATGAATCCCTCTAACAGCAACTGCCACAGTAAGGCAACAAAACCCCTTTACAATGTGTTCTTTTGGATTCTTATAGGAATAAACAGAGCAGAAGATGGTAGGTGAAGAATTAAATGAAGAATTAACGCTCAGAAGAGGAGGAAGGCCGCAACCCATTCTGCTTTAAATCTGTGCAATTACTTCTGGTACTCCGGCTGCAGAACTACTACCATTCTCTGTTGACTGGACAAACTGGTGAAATAATGATGCTAGGGTATCCATACTGTGTAAAAAATGCTTCTTGATGATGTAGGACTGCTGAAAGGGCGTAGATCTTTATTTGAGGCACAATGTAGACTAAAAAATGATGTGTACCGTGTCCTTTCATGGGAGAACGCTCTGCTGATATGGAAAACCTGATAATATTATCTTTCTGTGCATAGGACCGTCCAAGATATCCACAGGGTCTTCCAACTGTTGCTGTGCATTCTAAACCTATGGTTAAGGCTTAATATCTTCATTAGCTGGCCTTAATCACCCTTTGCTCTGTACTAGAACGCTTCGCTGCTTCAACTCTACCTCTGACAGGTTAGCTCGGGTTTTAATGGCGATGGGAGATTTTCTACAGAGTTCGAACTCTATTCCTTTAATGAACATCTCATCTCCACCTTCCCGGGCCTTTGTTCATAAATTCAGACGCTGTGGATGATCTTCCTCGGATTCAGTTGTCCTGGTAGCATAGAAGTGTATCACGGCAGCCATTCTTTCTTTATAACCCTACAGGAAACACGAAGACTGTGAAGAAATCCATGGACGAGGGTGGCGGGTGATGTGGATGGGCGAGATGGACGTGCAGGTGGTGACATGGCGAAAAATGTAGAAGGCCCATGGAGAAAACGCTATGGCGAAGGTGGAGGTCTGTGGAGCGAAAGATCGAACGAGGAACGTTAAAAAACACGAAAACAAATCAATTTTATGCGATGGACTAAGAGGACGTACGGAAGATCCACGCGGGGCAACGTGGCAGGACCCGAGGACAGCGGAAAGGTCAACCATGCATGGATAGATCTGGACCGTCGATCGGGCGGAGATCGACGGCGGGGAGCGACGGACGGAGGGTCGGCTGGTACGATGGGTGGAGGTTAAACAGGCGTGGTTCGGATGGACGAGCGTCGTTGGATGAGGGCTCCAAGATCTGACGGCCGAGGTGAATTCCGCCGCCCGGATTTCGTCCGGGAGATAATGCGCGAAATGGGCGGTTTTGAAATAGTACACTCGGACACGCGGCAAAAGATGAGTGGAATCGCTGGGTCTCCGGGGAAAACCGCTCGGCACCCAACGGTGGTGCAGAAAATACCAGCGGGTTTTGGGAGAAATGACGTATGGCTGGCGGGGTCCACCATTTCGGGCGCGCTCCGCGCCGTCGATCTGTCAGGCGAATGGACGGCGGAGATGGACTACGGGGGGCCAAGGTGTACGGGCACGGGAGCTTTGGAGCGACCCCTCGTAGTGAATAACGATCGTTGATCGGGTTTTCCCACATCCCAAGGAGTCAACTACGGGGGCTCCTTGATTTGACTCTACGGACGGAGAAAAGCCCCCGCAAGGAAAGAGCCTTGGTCATAGCGCCGGGTCACGTGGAAGATGAAGGGGCGCGGGGCTATGGCTAAAGGGGCTAGGACCCAAAATATGATGTTTGCACATTTTAAAGCATTTTTTGGCCCAAGGGAAGGAACGATAGGGAAGCGAGGTGGAGAATTAGGGAAATAAAGGGTGATGGGGGAGTTTAAGGGGATTTTGGAGAATTTAAGAGGGTGATGGTGGGGATAGAAGGAAGAAAAGGGGTTTTGACAAAGGAAAGGGGAGGGTAAAATGGGGGTATTTGCAGGGGTAAAAAGGGGCAATAGTGGGCCTTTTGAGAAATGGATCAGCAAAGGGGCTATATGTTAGGCACAACACAAAGGGACTCCAAGGAGGATGAATTTTCATGGGAAAGGCATTCCTTGGAGGCCCCAGAACAATCTAGCCCCCAGCTTGCTTGTCAAGAATTTCATAGGGGGGCTAACAGGTATGACATTGCCTTATATCATTGTAGTTGAAACAATTGATTCTAGTAGCACTGGATGCACAACTTCACCCAAAGACATGTGATCAACTTGGAGTAAATTGTCTGACACTGTCCTTTTTCTTAAAAGAAATTCTTGAAAATTTATGGTCATTTTGCATCCAGCATACCCTAATCACCCTAGTACTTTGGCCTATGGCAGGAAATATTCTTATCCATTTTCCATTCAGATAATGGGAGACACAAGATCTACTTATGCATGACATAATAAATTCATTAATGAGAAGTCACGGATAATAGATCTGTCGAATAACTGGTTGTCCTAACAGCTATGGTGCATAGGGTAGCAAAGAAAATTTAAAAAAAAAAGAATTCTAATAGTCTGCAACAATTTTGTAATGTCATAAAAAACCAAGGGGTCTGATTTATCCCTTGATGCCTACATCATTATCTTCAATAAGTAGTTATAGGACCACTCAATGTTACCCCACATGATTGTGGGTAATATCTTCCTCCAACTTGGAGACAAGTGTTATTATTGGGAGCACTTGAGAACCCCAAAATATCATCCTTAACACTATTTCTAAAATGAAATATATGATCCAGTGTAGCCACATCAAGTTCTAGGGGGGGCATCTCACAGTCTTCCAGTGATATAATCACAGTGATGATAGACCTTTGAAATCTTTACATAATTCTTCAAGAGTCGAGCGGTTTGATAAATACAAGTGCTCCAAGTTCTTGAGTTGGCTAAAACTTTCTGTCAAATTCTCTAGACTGTGACAAGAGACCAGTGTTAGCTTTCTTAAACTTCTTAGTTCTCCAAATCGCTCCGGAAGCATCTCTAGATGGCTGCAGCACATGTCAAGTTCTGTTAAAGTGGAGAACTTGCAAAACCCATCAGGAAGTCCTTTTAAATAGGTCTGACCTAAGTCGATTGAGTTCAATTTCAGCTGACCAATGCTTTCAGGAATAGTACTTAGTCCCTGAAAACAATATAGATCAAGGTTCGCAAGGGATGTTAACTTTTCTAAGCCAGAAGGGAGATCTTTTATTCTTGTACACCAGGATAAGTCCAATAATCTCAATGATGAGAGCTTCTCAAGACTGCTAGGAAGAGCTTCTAGACTTCCACACCAGGACAGATCAAGTTCTTACAAATGTCGAGAGCTCAAATATAACTTCATTTTTATTAGTCACCTACTCTCTCATTGTGGTTTGGAAGTTGCAAATTGGCAGCTTACAAATTTTCCACGATCAGGTATACCCATTCACAATTTTTTTTACAGTGATTTCAATGACCCGGGGCACTCTCCAAACTACCTCCCCAAAAGGAGCCAACAAATCTAGGGGCTTAAGGTGAATGGTAATAATTCACTAGTCTACTCTCCAAACTACCTCCCCAAAAGGAGCCAACAAATCCATGGGCTTAAGGTGAATGGTAATAATTCACTAGTCTGCCTATGCGTTCCCTACCATACCTGTACAGGTATCTCACTGTATACGCCTTTTCCAGTAACCATTACCAAAAATTCAGCAAAATATAGTTTCACAGTTCCAATCGATATGTGTGTTTAGGGATTTTTTGAGGTTTTGGGTCGATTCGGAAACCCGAAAACCCCATGGGGTATTGTGGATTCATGAAAAAGGAACCATCATAATAACCCTCAACCTCCAAGATATCTTTCCAACTTTCATAGTCAGAAGTAAAATTTGATCATCTCCTAAGTATAAACAGTACCATATTTTTTGAGGAAAAAGAGAAAAAGAGCAGAAGCTGAGTAAACCATAAGACATGATGAGAACAAAGATCTTGATAGGTACGCACTGTGGAAGAAATGGTAGATAAAACTCTGCTCAGATAAGGTCCACATGAAGTTAGCTCTGCATGAGCTTGGTCTTGCACGGCCAACACAATAAGGGTTTTATCATCCCTATGACCGGAGCAGAGCTATGAGCGATATCCCTGACTTGCTACAGTTTACGTCCTTCCATACACTACAAATGCCTCATGGCATAGGCAGGGTAGTTAAGGGAACTTACCTGACCTTCCTGAACTCGATCCTGGAAAATCTTACCTGAGAATACTCAGATATCTACTGAATAATAAGAAATTTATCAAGAAATATCAGTACACATATGGTTCCTAATAGGTATAAAAAATTATACTTGAAGCTCGAAATATCATTCATTCTTTCAAGGGAATGCTCACCTGCAGATGAGACTCTGCTATATACCGGCAAGTATCAACAACTCGACGATTCTTATCTCCTAAAGCCTGCTTCTGAATTCTGAGGTCTTCATGGTAAGATATCAAGGCATTCTCATATTGACCCAACATAGAATAAGTATCCCCAAGCTGCATATGCCCTGCAAATGCTCCAAAATCCATCTCAGAACCCATCTCAGGGATGTACATAGCCAATGCCTTTTTCAATATTGAAATGCCTTCTTCATATTTCCAAAGCCTACACTTAGTTGCAACCAGGAGATAAAGGCTCATTACAAGCTCAGGCCTTACATTTCTATTGCCATTTTCTCAAAAATGTACCAATTACAGTTCAGTGAAGTAAATCATACGAAAATGGTGTAACTGACAGCTCAAGTTGCTCCTTTAGAAACAAAAAAACATGACCAACAAGCTCATGAGTGTCCCCATCCAATCCACTGAATGAAAATATATTCTTGCTGATATACAAAGATGTATATCTCCTGAAACGGAGATGCACGTGTCAATTTATTTTCACAAGAGAATTATGCAAGAATGTCTAAGAAGGTGAATTCAAAAACCACAAGAATGCCCTACATTATCACCTGATTACTTTTTAATATATGTATTAAAGCAAATAAAATCATGAAAATACAATTCTCAATATTCTTCTTTAGTGACCACAGATTATTGTAAATAGATCAGTATGACACCTAAGACAATTGCAAGACAATCATTTAAATCCATTTGTTCTGATATGTAAATTTGAGAAACCTAAAAAAAATCCAAAATATCACATATTAAGAAAAAAATCAATAGGTAAACTAATAAATTCATTAGCTTACAGTGAAAAATAGACATAAACCTCTTTTGTATTTATTATTTAGGCATTCAAATTGTCATATTGAGCAGAAGGATATGCTGGAAAAATCCCTATGACAATCATCCCTAAATGCTTGCATATATACAACTACAGTTTATTTCTACAGATGCACACTACAAGCTAATATTAATTATTTCTATTTTGCTCTAGATCCGCACAATGAAATTTTGCACCTCATTAATGAGTGTACAAAGCTTTTACATTTAATAAAAGAGTTCATATATAATTGTAGTAAGATAAGTTGGTTAGGGTTAGAAAACAAAACCTAAAGTAAGCTAAGAGAGCTGCAGTAAGTGCAATGAGTAAAAAAGCTTTTGTATTAATCTTAAGCAAGAGCTTCAGGCTTAATCACCAGCTACTTATAAATCACCTTGCAAATTTTTCCATTCTATAGTAGAGTACTAGATAGTAAACATATGCACTTTTCTGACAAAAAAGGGCAAACATGAACTAAACACATGAATGTGTGAGTCCCCTCCCTCTGCAAACTGAGGTATGAACTTCTGTGACTAAATATCAAGGATGCATAAGCTTAATTACCACAGATATGTGATTTAGTATTCCCTTAAAGCCCACACCTATTGGTGTCAATGGATAGGTATATATATAAAATGGAAAAATATCCACAATACTATATAGATTATAAACTCTAGACACATATGGCCAGTTAAAATACCCTTTCTCTATATTTACTCTTTGAAAAAAAAATTTATCCTACAATGGATGATCCCATCTGATATTTATGTAGTCTTGTTACACATTGATTACTACAGGCCAAAGTTGTTCGAAATATGAACACAAGAATGCAATGAAAGTTTCTAAGCTTGACAGCGATAGCAAAACAGGGATATAAGTATTTTATAAGAAAACATGGATAACAAAATAGGGATATAAGAAAAGAAAACAGGGATAGTAAAACAGGGATATAAGAAAATCTCACCATTTTCTTGAGCCCCATCCAATTGGTCCTGGCCATCGCTTTTTCCTGTCCACTGAAGGCCATCTCTTACTTAGTGCAACTTTCCACAAGGATTCACCCCGAAATAAATTAGCACAATGCTTCTGGACACATGATGCAGCAACCCAATTGGAGGTAGGCAGCCTCACAAACACTTCAATAAGAAGATGATCAGGAAGCCTATCAAAACAAATCTCTTCAACTTCAGTACTCATGAATTCCTATAACATTGCTGAATTTCTGAAGGAACTGGCCTGAGGTGTTTTAACGTTAAATATATTTTCATCATAGCAGTCTGTGGGGATCTTATTCCTAGTTGAAAAGGTTTCATTCTTGTAACTTTCCTTTTCAGGACTTAAAAACGTTAATTTATTTGTGTGAGAACTACAATAATCTCTTACATACTACAGTTTCTCACTAATTCACCACTGGGGCCTTGGTTCAGAAGTGAGGTCAACGGAATATTATGTCATCCATCAGGTTTCCATTCCCTCTATAGTTTGCCTTGTTTGCCTCACCTGAATGTGATGGCAAAAAAGGGATGAGATGGGTGCAAGTCTTTGGGTGATTTTGCCAAATTGATAGCCTTTAGTATTACCATTGGATCTGGGTGATTTTTCGAAATAGATACCCTTTAGTCCAACCATTGGATCTGCATCTGAAGAATGTCTTCATTGCATGTATTTCAAAGAAACTTCCAAAATAATTTTTTTTCTTTTATTTTCCTTATGAGATCAACTCCTGACTGATGTTCCATTTATTGATACGAGTGATCCCTGATATTGACCTTGTGGATGACACAAATATCAACCATTTATCATATTGACCTTGTGGATGACACAAATATCAACGTTTTAGTTTGATATAGTAAGTTGATTTTAGATGATGCATATACCTGGTTTGGTAAAATTAATGGAATTGGTTGACAGGCTATAGCTTATATATCGTATGCTAGTTTCAACTCCTAGAAGTGTATACATTCATTAAGGCTTTTTAGCTTCATCTATTGGACATTCTACTTTAATTTTCTAGTTTGATCCATTGAGGTGGTCATCAAGAAAAAAAATATTTCATATCTTTTCTTTTTATCGTGGTTCAAAATCACTATTCAGTGGAACCAAAGGGTCAAATTATTCACAGAATAAATGAAAAGTATGAGAAATGGCTCCACGTCTCTCTCTCTATATATATAATAATATCTCATCTATATCAGGTGTTGTCCATTGCCCATGCCAAAAAGATTTGGAAAATACTAACTCAAAAACAATAAGTTGTTACTGTTAGTGATTATAGATAACAAGCCTTTCTTATCCATTCCACAGAACAGAAAACTGGAAGTCCTATGGATGAAATTTTAATGTGCAACTACTTACTTTCACTATACTACTCAACAAAACCTGAGGTTGTGCAAGACGAATTAACTCAGTATGAGATATTTGACATCCATATAGCAATAGGCATATAGCATTTGGATGGTTTTGTCAACTATTGCACTTACTCGCATCCTCTTATGGCATATTCTTGTTAGTGACTTAGTGCATATCATCTCTTTTTTATACTCATTTTTAATATATTTTAGATTTGTATGTTAAAATGACAAACTGATTTTAGTGTATTTGAAAGTGCAGAATACCCGATTAAAGATGAGCTTGTAATCATTACTGGAACTGCGAAAGATATTGACAAACAAAACGCACTATCTGATGCTATTATTGAAGTGCTTAAAAATGAGTTGGGCCTTCCAGTTATCTATGGTAATAAAAACGACCTTGTACCTAGAAGACACATAATTGTCAAAGATGGACTACCTAACCATACCAATGATCATCAAACAGCTAGTGATAGGATTTGAACTCATGAAGAGGACAAAAAAATTGGCAGTAGATTTGAAATCTCTACAATTGCTCTACAAAAGCCTCCAACCATTGAGAGGCTGCAGATATCAAAGAAATTTCTAAATCAGTGGATGAGGAAAAGAATAGATTTAAGAAGGTAAGGCAATGCTAAGGCGCATGACTGACCATCTGTGTCTTGTAATGGCTTAACTTACAAGTAAAAGGATGCAGAGAAATTCATCAAAATAAGATCGTATATTAACAAAATTGATTGTTGAGTTCTTACCTGTTCCCTAATAATTTACCTTGCCTTTGCAATAATGAAATCTGATGCACATCAAAGGCCATAGTATTGGGAAACAACAGTTGTCTACATAGTCAGGACAGTTTCAGTCACGGGAAAAGTCACTCACACTGGGTTTGAACCGTTGAAGTGCATTGAGGTGTGTGGTATAGTGCCCATCTAATTATATATGAGCGTTAATTTAAATATTTCCCTTTTTGTGCAGAGACCCATCAGTGTTTTATAAATAATGACGGGTTGACTAAGCCTTCACGGTTAGTCCTTTTTCTAGCTCAACTGGGCATTGTTAATTCTGCCATGCCATAGAGTCTTCAATCTTTTTTTCTCTATCCAGTGGGGTACAAAAGATGTACTGGTAACTAGCATTTACACATACTTAATATCTATCTTGTCATTTTGTTGATGTACGATGTTGTATTTACTCTGTTCATTTTTTATTTCCCTATGGAGAAATTAAATGCAGGGAAACAAAATCGATCAATGAATGGTACAAAACTCAAAATATGTAATATAGAAATTAACTGTAAGTTGGCAGAGGAGAAGAAACTAAAATGATTGGGTGTAGAATGAAAGGAAATGAAACTGAATTGGAAAGTTCCACCTGCTTCAGATAGTAGCACAATCATCAACACAGACAATTTTGTATTATATTTTGGTACAAAGAAGCATCCTTGAAATGTATGCAGGATTTTCAAATTTAAATCCAACTCATATGTTTGACCTTTATAATCATTCCTTCTATCCAAATATGAAGAACTGAATGTAATCCAAGAATCTGATTGTTTTGTAGAGGAAGCAAAAGAGAACTACAACCATAGAAATGGGTGGGTTTCCAGTTAAATTATTTTGTTAGCTTATGAAGAATAAGCCTTTTTGTTATCACAAGAAACTATGGAGAGAATTCAGTTAAAAGTATCACTTTTTGGCAAAGATTTTTATTATATATCCCTTTTCCCATTAACATGACACTGCAGCATGACCTATTATTATGCCTAACTACTGATATCATGCATTTGTAATTTATTGAGATAATCTTTCAACAAGACATACTGCACACGGTGTGGTCTTATTGTTGGGGAGTAAAGTGAGCTGACTTGTTATGTTTCTTGATTACAAGACAAATACAATGTTATCCTCCGATATGTTGGCCTGCTCTTTTGATGTGGTTTGAAAAAATTATGATAAAAGTAATAAATGGCATCTCACATTTTTTATTTGGGATGGGCAATAGTTGGAGTAGAAATGCAATATACAAGTTGATGCTTCTTTTGTGGTTATGATTTTGAAACATTTACAGATCATTGAGCTTCCTTTATTCCTTCCATTTCAGTACTTGAATGCTTAGGTATTATGCTTTGTCAAACTTGTGCGCTTAGCTTATGGGTATTATGCTTTGTCAAACTTGTGCGCTTAGCTTATGGCAAGTGTAAGGCGTTCATGCATTTCCTTCTAATAAAATGTTGAGCTCAAAACCGAGAAACCTATCAGTTTTCATTTACAATTGGAGATATATTTGATAGATGCATAAAACTGTTAATTGCCTCGGAAGTTCATTTTTAAGTGGTATAATCGATCTGCACATCAGCCCTAATCTTTTAGGCCCTAGACAAAGTCAAACTTATTTTATGGAAGGTGTTATCAACCTTTTTCTGCTTGTCCATATGCAAACTATTAAGATCCAAAGATAAACCATGATAAGATCTGGATGTGTATTCATTTAAGCAGGAGTAAGTTTGTCACTTTAACGGTCACTTGCATATCAACTCTTCATTTATTTGTTTCTTGGTTTTGCCTTTTTAATTTCCAATTTTATATGCCTAACTATTGTTTGCTGACATGTTTTATCTTTAGTTCTACTAGTTTAGGGTGCCTTGGTTACCCAATCTTGATGTTAGGTTGTCATTTTGAAGTATTTCCGATTTTCTGTGCTCTGAGCATGCTGCTCCAAGAGTCATAAGTTCTCGTAGCAGAATTTTATATTTCTCTTATGATCACTATTCTATTATACCCATATTGAAATTGCCTAATTGGGTACATAACAACTGCAGAAATTGACAATCTCTATTGAGTTATCTAGACCTATTTTTTTCTGCATATGTGTGCCCGGCCATGGAATAAACCAGGAAATCTTAAGTGGGTGGAAAGATGTTGGAGCTCTTATTGACGGCAGATTCTTTGCCTCCTGGTCCTATACTTGTTATGACTTATAACTCACATAATTCTTTAAAGGGTGCTAGCTTATTGGAAGAGCACCTGCCATGCAGGAGGTTGGTGGTTCGATTCCACTATACCCTAACATGAATTATTCAATGATATTGTTGATTTTTTTAATTAAATTTTTTATATTGATTTATTTTAATGGTGAGATATTTTTCTGGATTCATTGTTTTATATTGTTTCTACACGGACAATAGATAAGATTAAAGACATCGTCTCTATAAAGACAATATGTCTTTAATTTCAACTATTTTCTTTGGAGAGACAAAAATGAAATTGTCTCAAGTTAAGACAATTTACCCAGAAATTGTCTCAAAACCCCCCTTTGTGTTGTAGTGCAACTATTGTCTCTAGAGAGACAAAAATGAAATTGTCTTTGGAGAGACAAAGATGATTGTGTTATATACTTTCTTTATAGAGACAATATTTTAAGACGATTTAATTTGAGACACCCGCTTAAAGACAATATTTAAGACAATACACAAGTTTTCTTTTGTCTCAAATTAAGACAATTTACCCAAAAATTGTCTTAAATATTGTCTTAAAACCCCCTTTATGTTGTAGTGCGTAACATTGCGATATCTCTTAGCATCAACATGCAAATGCAAAAAATATTTTAAGAGTAAGTGTTCTTTTAATTTTGATCAGGGATTTTTCGAATGCGATGGATAAGCGTAAAGTTAATGATTTGAATTCATTATTTTGAATTTTAAATTTATAATCAAAATAATTTGAAAGGAAAAAGAAGTTGCGAAAAAAAAAAAAGTAAATTAACATCTATAAATATCGTCTTTTCCTTTTCCTCTATCGTCCTTTTCCTTTTCCTATATTCTTGTGCACACTTTAACAAGCTGCGTCTACTTCACTTTGTTGACGGAGTTGCACAAGTAACTCAACATGCTGGCTGGAACTCTTAAAAACGAGTGTTTCTGTAGGTGGAGGCAAACAGATTGTGGAAGGCCATAGTGGAAGACGGCCACCACCTATTCCCCAGGATCCTTCCCGAATTCTTGTCTTCTCGGACCTTCGTTGAAGGAGATGGAGCCGTGGGCACTATCAAGCATACCAACTTCACCCCTGGTATTCCTCCCACTCCCATAAAATCAACTGTTGAATTCATAACCTAACAACGGCGTTGAATAATTTTTTAATGTATCGATTCTTGTAATGTTTTTCCTTGTCATATTGCAGCTAACAAGGATTTCAGATATTTCAAGGAGAAAGTGAATGAAATCGACGAGGAGAAGATGGTGTTCAAGTTTACGGTAATCGAAGGAGGTCCACTGGGGACGAAACTGAGTGCGTTGAGCTTTGATCTCAAAGTGGCTCCCAGGGAAGAAGTGAGGTGCGTGGTAACGAGGATCACCAACTACGAAACCAACCCAAGTGCTCAGGCTGACGAAGGTAAATTACAAGAGTTCAAGGAAAACGCCATTCCCATGTTCAAGAAGATCGATCAGTATCTCGTCTCCAACTACAACTTATACTGCTAGATATATTAACGTCTGTTTAGAGACGACCACAACTTATACTGCTGCTGCTAGATATATTAACGTTTGTGTATCAATTCATAAAAGGTTTACTGCCGTGTGTATTGAAAATTTGTATCTGCACAATGAATAAGTCCTGAAGGGCATTACTCTAGTGAGTACGTTGTTTTGGGACTGTCTAATCCCATGTGTGTGTTTCTCTAATCAGTACACCTGGTATTGCTGTGCGAATGTCTGTAATTGTGAATATAAATTCACACGATACATTGTCGTTTAAAACGAACTTTTCCGGTCAAACGGATAGATTTATCCATTTTGGATTTTTTTCTTTTATAAATATATTTTCTGTATATTTCTCATAATCTATATCAAATAAAACCTTTCGCATATGCATTACACCGTTGGATGGGTGACTGAAATAAGGAATGATGACATACATTACACGGTTAAAAATGAGAATGTTAGAGGATCTTTTTCTATGTTGTTTAAGTAAATTAATTATTGAAATTTTGTTGCACTTTATAAGTATTTTTAAATCATATACAAGTGTTTCTTTAGCCTTGGCCTTGGACTCGCCACGACAGAGTACTCCACCTATAAGGCAGAATGGTGAAGGTCACACAGTGAAAAAGGATGCAAAGGACAAAGCAAAGCAGAACAAGGGCAAGTCAAAAGCGAGCCCAATAGGAGGGGAAGAATGTCTCGAAAATAAATTATGGAAAATCTCTTTGACGATGCCTATAGGTCAGGTACTCCTTCTCAAGTAAAATGAGTCATTTTAGGCTTGAAGCGTGACTGTCAAACCAAAGAGGAGGGTGAAATACAAGAGGAAGTGATGGAGTTTTTGAAAGATCTAGGTAATACCAAAAGCAAACTATCATTATTTCAACAGTACATCCATACTTATTGGACAATGAAATGTATACTGGTGAAAACACTGAGCCATAGTCAGTGTTCAGGGAATTGGAGGGGACCGGAAAGCTATCTTTATTTTAGCTAAAATGAGAAGTGATATCCAAGAAATCCGCCTTCTACAACATCACCAGAATGTCTGTTTGGGCTGCATGGAACGAGAGTTGCAAAGTATGAACCAAGTGGATATGTCTGGTTCCAGTGTCAAGGACCTGATGCCTATCGAGTCATCTTATGGTTGAGATTTATGAAATTCTTTTCTTTTTTGTCCTTTTGACATGCATATTATGGGTAGCATTTACTTTCTGATGTTCTTATATGTAATTGATAGGAAATTGGATAAAGCAAAGTGTATTAGGCTCAAACTTTATAAATTCTGGTTGGCCTATAACTCTTTAAGGTGGCCAACAGACCTCGTTTCCTACGAGCAGATTGAGGCCATCTAGGAATATTCATTGTAACCTATTTTTCTCTTTTGATTAATGGAAAATACGAAGGATCTACTAAACTTACAAAAAGAAAAAAACCTTTCACATGAAACAAACATAAATCTATCTTTGCACATAAGCATGTAGGAAATAGTTATTTGGCATAACTAATTAACGTCAATCACAAACCTATTTTAAACTAAGATAGTTTAAACAAAAATAAATTTTATTCCTTTACCTATTAGATTGAAGGAAAATGGATTTTATTTAATATAATTTGGACAGTATAGTATTAATAGCGCAACCACATTAATTAAATGTGGCTGATATAGATCAATGTCATTTTCATGAGTGTCTATCAACCACATTTGCTAATATAGTTTTGCTAGTTGACAACCGACGTGTGTGGCGTGGAATTGTTGGAGATATTTAACATGGTTGAGGAGTGTTGATGAGTTTGATCATGGTTGATGATTTTCACCATGGTTGAATATGGTTGACCAAGCCTCACTAAGTTTTACCATGGTCAAGCATTAATGTAACAACACATTTATGTTACATTAATATTGATTATGGTTGATAAACATAAACCATGGTTGACTATGGGTCATGTTATATTAATGTTACAAAAATTGTTGCATTAATGGTTAGAGTGGGATGATGAGGTTGACCATGGTTGAAGAGCATAGACTATTGTTGGTTAAGGTACTCCATGGTGAACCTAAGTTGACCATGATTGATAATAATTACCATGCTTGATGAGAGATTAAGAAGAAAGATTATGGCTGACTTTGATTTACCATGGTTGACCATTGTTACAATATTATAATAATGTTATATTAATGTTGACCATTGTAAACCATGGTTGACCATGGTTGATCTTACATTAATGTTACACAAATGGTTAAACTAATGGTTGGATTAGTTTGATAGGATTGATCATGATTGATGAGGCTAACTATGGTTAGAGAGGGTCAACCATTGTTTATCAAGGTAGACTATGATTGACCTCAATAAAAACAAACATGGTTGACCTTGCTTAAACATGATTACGAATTATTTCCATGGTTGACTCAAATCACTATGATTGACAATGATTATTATGGTCAACCTTAGTTGACCATGATTGACATTGATTATTATGTTTGACTAGGGTTTAAGGGTAAGATTATCGTTAAACTTGGTTTACTATGGGTGAGAAGGTTGACAGAAGATGAAGAGTGTTGACTGTGGCTAAACTTGATTGGTTGAGATTAACCATTTTCAACCATAAATATAACAATGTATTTTTGTTACATTAATAAAACAATGTAAAATTGAGGCTATTAATTGTTACATTATTATATTAATGTTGACAATGGTTGACCATTGTCAACCATGGTGGAGAATAAATAATGTTACATTAATGTTAATGTTAATTTTACATTAATTTAGAAAAAAACATAATCAATCATGGAAAATGCTAAGGAAGCACTAATTTTTAAACAACACAATGGTTGACCATGGTCAACCACATTTACAAAAGAAATTTGACAGTAGTTGACCATGGTCAACCACATTTACAAAAAAGGTTGACTGTAGTTGACCATGGCTGACCATGGTCAACCAAATTTACAAAAAAGGTTGACTGTAGTTGACCATGGTAGACCCTAGTTAACCACATTTATAAAAATGGTTTGACCATATTCGACCTTTCTTTTCAAGGGATTTCCATGTTGTTTATGGTGTATGCTAGTTGATAATTGCTAGCTAAGGTTGATTGTGGTTTACTCTACTTGACTATGGTCAACATATGGTTGACTAAGGTTGTTTAAGGTTGACCCTTGTGGACTATGGAAGACCATGTTTGGTGATGGCTAAAGAGGATCAATCACGGTTGATGATTGTTAACCATTCTTGACATGGTTGATGAGGATTAACCATGGTTGAGAAAGGCTTGATGAGGATTAACCATAGGAGACCATGGTAGCCTATTTGTGACAAGGATTGATAATCATCAATTATCATTATCTATGCTTCACCACTAATTATAATTTTAACCATGGTTAACCTTTTTTGAGTTGGTTAACTATGGTTGAACTTCTTGTTCATGCTTGATCATCGATAGATTTCTCGGCCATATATAAGCTTGTAAGAGCTTGGATGACTATGGTGGAGTATGGGTGACTATGCATGTACATGATTGACCATCGTTGGAAATGTTTAGCATTAAAGTAATATGGTTTACCATGTTTCTTATGCTTAATAAATTGGTTCACTCTACTACGGTCAACCATGGTTGATTATAGTTGAATATGACTAAGTTTGATTGAGGATGACTATGTTAGTAATCAAAGTTTACTATCCCTGAATATGGATGGCTATGTTTGACCATGATTCACTCTTTAAGTATATATTATAAAGTTTAATGCCATATATTGAATATGTATGACTATCTCATCACATTGTTACATTGCTATTTGTTCATTACTGTGCGACATCATTTTTTTATTTGTTACATTGTGATGTTGATTTGAGTTATTCATATTGTTATGTTGATTTTTTGTTTCTCACATTGCTACGTAGATTATTTGTTTGTCATATTACAATGTTGATTTCAATTAATTTTATTGTTATTTTGTTTTTTTGTTTGTCACATTGCAACATAGATTATTTACTAATGTGGTTGTGATGATTATTTTGTTGTCATGTTGCAGCATTAATTCCTTTATTTGTCATATTGCAACATTGATTCCTTTTCTCGTCATATTGCAACGTTGAGTTTTTTCCATCACAATGTGACATGAATTTCTTACTCAACACATGCAATGTAAACCTTATTGTGAAACTTATTAAATATCGTATTAATAAAACCTTATTAATAAACCTTAATATTAGTGTTATTAATAAACCTTATTATTAAAAATTATTAATATTATTAAAAAAAATTAAACCTTGATTACGACTGAATAAGGTTGACCATGGTTGCCAAAATTTGACTATGGTCAACCATGGTTGACTACAATTTACAATCATTGACTATGATCGACCATGGTCGACTATTTAAACATTGAGCATAAAGGTTAATTGCAAAGGTGATTATGTCATCACGTTGTAACATTGTTATTTGTTTGTGACATCATCACCTAGATTTCTTGTTTGTCATTTCTATGCTGATTATTTTATTTGGCATACTAGGATGTTGAGTTTTGTTCATGACAACATGACATGATATTTTTTATCAACACATGTGATGTCAATTTTTGTTCAACACATCAAATGAAAATCTTATTATGAAACTTATTAAATATATTATCGTATAAATAAAGCCTTTTTGAACCTTATTAATAAACCTTAATAGTAATATTATTAATACTCCTTGTTATTTTACCTTTTATTAATTAATATAATTAAATAATTTTAAATGTTGACTATGATCGACCAAGATTGAATATAGTTGACCATGGTTAACCAAGGTTGACTATAGCCAACCATGGTTGACTACAATTGAATATCATTGACTATAGTTGAATATCGTTGAATGTGGTTCTAGAGATGACCATGGTTGACCATGGATGACTATGGCTAAATAAGGATGTGTATAGTTGAACATGAGTGACAATGACTCACAATGATTGACCATGTTGGAAATTTTAACCATGTATGACAATGGATAAGTTGTTTTAATCATATTTGACAATAGTTTAGTTGGGAAAAAATGGATGAATATTGACGCCGGCTGAACCCGCAATACCGGAACCTTCAATCTAGATTATGCACATAAGAAATGCATCTCAAACCTCTGTCCAAATTAAACTCAATATGTGTTAATTTCAACAATACATGCGGAAGCTCTTCAGCTTACCCATACACCAGCAATCTCACACACACACTTTTATATAATCAAAAGTTAATAAAACCAATGCGCCCATGATTTCAACTTGACATTGTTTCAAATAAATCCTTCACGCAACATCACCAATAACATTTGTCTGCAATATATTATCGTGTCTTTGCTTCTTCATTTCAATCTGGCCAAGATACTAAATCTGTTTACGCGCCCTTTCCCCTTCTCGTATAAAATCTGTCTCAGCAATCTCAATTAAAAGTCCTACCAACAAACTCAAACACGCATTTACCTATTACAAATATACCTCAAGCATTTCAATGTACCTGCTAGCGCTCCAGATCTGAGGTACACCGATGCATAGATCAGAGCCTAACTATCAAGATCTCGGGACTCGAACTCTTCACATCACCTGTCAAGGCTTTATAACTCCGGCCCTCCATCTAAGAAATCACGGAAATATCTCGCCACGAGTCACCAGAACAGCTGCTACTTCCCTCTCTCAATAACCACCCTGGGATTCGACCACCGGATCTTTGAATGCCTGCCTTTGACTTTGGTTAATTTTCGTTCTGCATATTCCCCTTCCAACGTAAATACACTGTTGGCGCTTGTCATAAGGTCTACATATCGATCCTCAACAACATGCAATCTTTCTACAAAATAGAACAGCGTTAAACGCTCTCATAACAGTTTGATTTATACAGATATCAAACACCCAGAATTTATTGATGTCGAATCAATTTTCAAACTCTTCAAAGGTCGATTCCTCACTATACATTGATGCGGTAACTCTTTGAGATCGCCGCTCACTGGAGTGATATGTCACTTGATTATCGCAGAATTAACATCGCCGATGCGATAATTCTGGAACCGACTCAATGTAAAACTGATTTATAACCTTCGCTTTCGTCTTTATGGCAATATGGTGTGATATACAATCTCTTCCGCTCCGATGATAACTATACAACTTGCACAACTCTAAATTGCTCCACCCTCCAATGCGCGCCGAGATGATCTCAAGCGGGGATTACAATCACTATAATTAGTGTCACTGTCGACCTGTTGACAGCTTTCCATAACTCGATACGAAGTCAATCAGAAATTGGTGATGGTTACGTTTCAACGTTCTCTTCTGAAATCTTGGCGATATCATTCGGCCCAATTCACTTTAAACCAGACTTGTATCATTCCGTGTCCCATTTACTGTTACATACAATGAATTGGAATAGATCTCTGTTGCGATGTGATAAAAATTACACCCAATTCGACCCAATAGTTAACGAACTCAATAACTCAATATAACTTTAATCTCAGCTTCAAGGCTCCAATAAATCTTTACTTCACATATTCTATGTGTTCATGAATTCCCCAATTCACACAATTCGACAGCGCCAGTTTTGCAATAAACTCAGAAATATTACAGATTAAATAAACATTAAAGTCGTAACAACTTCAACTTCTGTACAAAGAAAACAACACGTCCAGCATTGCATTCCTCATACATTGATACGCATAATCTCAGTTTTATTCATGGTATATGAAAGAGCAGATCTCGCCTTAAGCCACTTACATAAGAAAAATCTCTGTTCACATATAATACAATTCACACATTTAAACCAATTTCTCACACCACTCCAAGCCACAAAAACCTATTCGAGCTTTCGCTCCACACTCAAAACTACACAAAAAGTATCTCTAACAAATCACTCTAAAATCCCTCAGCTCCACTAAAAACACATGCTGATCTAACTCCACTCGTTCTATATATATATAAAAAACCTCTCCATCATTCTCTCTCTCTTAATGCAATCTTCTGTTTCTAGGAATAATAGCAGAAATCTGCTATTTCCTAGCTTCTCAACACACCTATACAAACAATCTTATCACTAATCTAAAATAAGACAATTCTCATTTATTACAATAACAAACTTATTTGAGAATTTTATCCTCCTCAGTAAAATCGAATTCATCCAAACAGTAAATGAATTTTTGCTTTGTTTAGCCACAACATGTGACCATTCCATCACATTGCTGGCTGGGTCTAGATGCTCCTGCATCAGACTCCCAAAGTTTAAATTAACCATGATCTCCCGATCATGCACTTCATGCCTATGTCCTCCTGGATCCCATACTTAGTTTGATAGTCTGTCCTTGATTACTGCTGTTGTTGTTTGTTCCTCAAGTCTCCATCCTTTATGTTGTAATGCCTCACTACCTACTGCTGTCCTTTTCACATATTTCAATGCTGGTTTGCTCACTCTAATTTGCAATTTTTCATTTCCTTCACCTGTACCATTTCTTCCAGCCAATCTTCTCTTCTTCTTTTGTCCTGCATCTGTTTCACTGGAATGTTGTAGTGTGAGTTTCCACAACTCATCCAATTCATTGTCCATTTCACTCCTCGTGTGCTGAATACTTTTCTGCTGCAACTGATTGTGGTCTTGAATTAGAACGTCATAATCTTTGTGCCAATAATCTTCCATATACATTTCTGAAATGTACAAATGCCTTTTCCCAGGTTCTTCTTCTGGGTTTTCACTCATGACTTCATCATTCCTTGCTTCAAATTCCAGCACACCTTCCATTAATCCGATCTGTTCTTCTTGGTTCAAATTGACTTCACACTGCTCTTTTCCTGCATGTAAATCTTCATCAAAATTAATCAACTCAATAGACACAAATGCTTTACCTGGCTTCCTCATCAAAAGATTCGACTTATACAAATCTGCCATCTCATCTGGAAGTTCTCTCAAAAGTTCTGTACAATCTGCAATATCTGTCTTTAATCCTCCTTCACTCTGGCTTGCTTCAAGATCAATGATCTTCAATGACTTAGTGTATCCTTTGAATTCAAAAATTCTTTTGCCATCCTCCTTATTCTGCATATGACTATGAGTAGTCATTTCTTCAACAGTCTTCAATAACTGTTTGTCTTTCCTCAAGTCAATGTAACCTGCAAACACACAACAATCTTTAGTTTTCAAAATACAATACCTTCCATTTTCTTTTGATGCTTCAAGCACCAATCCTCCATCATAGATCTTTTGGATTTCAGCGGATCCTTCTTGCGGTGACTTCAAATCAATATGAATTTGTTCTATTTTCCTAAACTCGTTCATCAGCTTGCCATTCAACCTCTATTGCAATAGCTTCCATTTTACCCTTTTCGTCAGTTTCCCTCTGTATCTTCGGTCTTCACTTATTTTTCTTTGTACTGCCAGACCAATTTCTGGTTCTTCATTCTGCTGCCAGCTTCTATACTTCTGCAATTTAATGCTTTCCTCAAATTCATTCTCATGTAGCTGATCATTCCTTCCAAATTTCTGGTTACTTCCACATTCATCTTGTTGAGTTAATATTTCTGTCTCTTTTATGCCTTTGAGGACATAACCTCCTTGCTGCTTCTGATCTTTCATCTCACCTTCATATAATCGTTGCTCAATTTCTCTGATTTCAGCATCATATTTATTAATGATGTCTCTCACACCTTTTCGTCCATTAGGTTCTGTAAGCTTTGTTTCTCCTTTAGGTTCCTTGAGTAATCTCTCCAAGAGTTCTATTTCCTTGTGAAATCTTTCCAGCAGTTCATCACAATTTCCATTCTCAGCTTCATTCTTTTCTTGGCAATCCTCCTGAGTTGACCTGTTTTCCACATTATCATATTTCAAGCATCTTTCATCAATTCCATTAAACAAATTCATTGGTTTACCTTTTTGTAGTCCCACTGTGGAATTTTCTTCAGACTGCTGGTCTATATCAACCTCATCTGACTGTTTCATCCCAAACAGAATTTCATCTATGGACTTCTTCTGTTGCAATAGATCAACGCCTTCTTCCTCTAAAAAGGATTCACCATCATACTTTACCTCAAGAGCTTCATTTCTGGCTGTGACAATTTCATCAGGCTGTCCATCATCCTCTGTATATCCTGCAAACATACACCAACTGTAAGAATCAAAATCACAAGGCTGCATTGTTTCATCTGCTTCCTTTGTCAACATATCTTCGAATTGTCCTGAACTCTGCCAATAGTCCATGAGATCTTCAGCTAACCTCTCATTATCCTCTTCCCCTAACATCTCACCCTGTTCTGGTCTGCAAATGGAAACTTCCAATTCTACCTCTGCTTCTCTGAGTTTCTCTGATTCCTCTTGAGCACTTAATATCTGCTCAATCTTTCTCAATTCTTCTACTATCTCTGACTTCACTTGTTGATTTCTCCTTTCTCGTAGCCTTGGCCACTTTACTCTTTTCCTCATGGTCCAACCACTTTTCTGCAGCATCTTCATCAATATTCCAATCTGGAAATCTATCTCAGCTTTCTCTCGGTCAAACTCTTCTTGACTCATCCTCATGCCATTTGCTTTGGCATCTTCCCTTCTGCTATGGCTTCTTTGTGAACTTCTGCTATGACTATCTGTAGTCATTTTCTGCTCCTCTCTTTCCATGAGCTCCTCGCACCTCTGCAACAAGCCTCTGCAACAGTAAGTCCTCCTTATTGCAATCTTACCTCACTAAGCTCTCCTCACTCAGTCTTTTGGTAAGCACGATCCCCTATCTGGAATCTTCTCCTGAGCAACACCTTTGCTCTCTCTAGGCTTCTGCAATCTCTCACTCTCTCTTTCGAAGACACTTCAATTGTCCTCTCTGTCCAATCTCTTGTTGGATTCTACAGGTTCACTGCCACTTTTGCTTTTAAGAACGCATCTGGTTCTTCTCTCATAGCTTCTCTTGATTTATATTGCTGCAGTCTTCACTCTTTCTGATGCCGTCACCTGTGCTTTGAATGGATTTCCTCACAGCTGCAATCTGGTACTAAACTTCATTCAGAAAACAAACATATTCAATTTCAACAGAGCCAAGCTCTGATACCAAAAATGACGCCGGCTGAACCCGCAATACCGGAACCTTCAATCTAGATTATGCACATAAGAAATGCATCTCAAACCTCTGTCCAAATTAAACTCAATATGTGTTAATTTCAACAATACATGCAGAAGCTCTTCAGCTTACCCATACACCGGCAATCTCACACACACACTTTTATATAATCAAAAGTTAATAAAACCAATGCGCCCATGATTTCAACTTGACATTGTTTCAAATAAATCCTTCACGCAATATCACCAATAACATTTGTCTGCAATATATTATCGTGTCTTTGCTTCTTCATTTCAATCTGGCCAAGATACTAAATCTGTTTACGCACCCTTTCCCCTTCTCGTATAAAATCTGTCTCAGCAATCTCAATTAAAAGTCCTACCAACAAACTCAAACACGCATTTACCTATTACAAATATACCTCAAGCATTTCAATGTACCTGCTAGCGCTCCAGATCTGAGGTACACCGATGCATAGATCAGAGCCTAACTATCAAGATCTCGGGACTCGAACTCTTCACATCACCTGTCAAGGCTTTATAACTCCGGCCCTCCATCTAAGAAATCACAGAAATATCTCGCCACGAGTCACCAGAACAGCTGCTACTTCCCTCTCTCAATAACCACCCTGGGATTAAACCACCGGATCTTTGAATGCCTGCCTTTGACTTTGGTTAATTTTCGTTCTGCATATTCCCCTTCCAACGTAAATACACTGCTGGCGCTTGTCATAAGGTCTACATATCGATCCTCAACAACATGCAATCTTTCTGCAAAATAGAACAGCGTTAAACGCTCTCATAACAGTTTGATTTATACAGATATCAAACACCCAGAATTTATTGATGTCGAATCAATTTTCAAACTCTTCAAAGGTCGATTCCTCACTATACACTGATGCGGTAACTCTTTGAGATCGCCGCTCACTGGAGTGATATGTCACTTGATTATCGCAGAATTAACATCGCCGATGCGATAATTCTGGAACCGACTCAATGTAAAACTGATTTATAACCTTCGCTTCCGTCTTTATGGCGATATGGTGTGATATACAATCTCTTCCGCTCCGATGATAACTATACAACTTGCACAACTCTAAATCGCTCCACCCTCCAATGCGCGCCGAGATGATCTCAAGCGGGGATTACAATCACTATAATTAGTGTCATTGTCGACCTGTTGACAACTTTCCATAACTCGATACGAAGTCAATCAGAAATTGGTGATGGTTACGTTTCAACGTTCTCTTCTGAAATCTTGGCGATATCATTCGGCCCAATTCACTTTAAACTAGACTTGTATCATTCCGTGTCCCATTTACTGTTACATACAATGAATTGGAACAGCTCTCTGTTGCGATGTGATAAAAATTACACCCAATTTGACCCAATAGTTAACGGACTCAATAACTCAATATAACTTTAATCTCAGCTTCAAGGCTCCAATAAAGCTTTACTTCACATATTCTATGTGTTCATGAATTCCCCAATTCACACAATTCGACAGCGCCAGTTTTGCAATAAACTCAGAAATATTACAGATTAAATAAACATTCAAGTCGTAACAACTTCAACTTCTGTACAAAGAAAACAACACGTCCAGCATTGCATTCCTCATACATTGATACGCATAATCTCAGTTTTATTCATGGTATATGAAAGAGCAGATCTCGCCTTAAGCCACTTACATAAGAAAAATCTCTGTTCACATATAATACAATTCACACATTTAAACCAATTTCTCACACCACTCCAAGCCACAAAAACCTATTCGAGCTTTCGCTCCACACTCAAAACTACACAAAAAGTATCTCTAACAAATCACTCTAAAAAAATCCCTCGCTCCACACAAAAATACCCATGCTGATCTAACTCCACTCGTTCTATATATATATATAAAACCTCTCCATCATTCTCTCTCTCTTAACGCAATCTTCTGTTTCTAGGAATAATAACAGAAATCTGCTATTTCCTAGCTTCGCAACACACCTATACAAACAATCTTATCACTAATCTAAAATAAGACAATTCTCATTTATTACAATAACAAACTTATTTGAGAAGTTTATCCTCCTCAGTAAAATCGAATTCGTCCAAACAGTAAATGAATTTTTGCTTTGTTTAGCCACAACATGTGACCATTCCATCACATTGATGGCTGGGTCTAGATGCTCCTGCATCAAATATTGTGAGTTTCCGACGGATTTCTTGTTGGATTCCAAGGAAAATTTTGTGGAAATGTCTTCATTTGTGTTGTTTCAGTTTTTTTTTTTAATGAATATATGGAACAAAACTCTCACAAACCCCTAGGACACTTTGATTGTGAATAGTTCACCTGTAAAACTTGTGATTTCCATGAATCCCTGCCGAATTCTAGACTACATAGATTGGAAAATAAACTAGAAAACTTTTAAAAATCTCACTTATAGACAATGCTCAATGCATATATAATTTTCATATGTTATATGTTGTTTGACATATTCTTAATATTAATTTTATTAATTGTACTATTATGATATTATTTGAATTATTAATAACAATATTTATATTAGTATTATTATTATTATTATTGCGTTGAGAGGTGCTCTACAACCCATTTTAGGTTGGAATGGTGATCGTTAGATTTGAGATGTGAGATGTTAATTTTGATATGTGAGATGTGAGATATTTTTTAAATTCAATTTTTTTATATTGTAATTTTGTTTTTTATTAATAAAATTACGATTGATTTTTTAGATAAAAAAATGTGTAATATACATATCACATTAAAATATATAACACATAAACAGTAGTTATAAATTAACACCCATTTTACAATAGAAATTAAAATAATGATTGCATAAACATCTTTAAATTTAATTAATAAGCTATAAAAAATTAATATTTACAATATAACAAGATTTTTAATCATGAATTTTTACCATGGATATTATTAGCTTCCAAATAGACTTTTCTTACATTACCATGGACCAATACCTAGAAAATAAAGATATAGAGAGGGAGGGAGAGAGGGAGAGGAGGGAAAAATGATAATACCATGGGATAATACCATGGTTTATCTATACCATAGGACATGTAGGCTTTTGATTATTATGTTATGGATCTAGGCTTTTATTTATTCTGTTAGAATAACATGGGAAAATACCATGGAAATTGAATTATCAATACCACATGCCAAAAATCCATAGCTTATGTCAAAATCAGAATATTTTACAAATACTTTATCTAAACCCACCATCCCCATGAATACCAAAAATACTCCCATAGAGATTAAATCAAGGTTTTAATAAATTAAGAATGAGAATAACTTTATATATAAAAATGTGAAATTTATATAATATAAACAATATTATAAAGAATAACCAAAGATCCAAGAAAAAACATAAATAAAAGTGGCTAACAATGATAGAGGAAAGATAGTGAATGATTCTTTTCATTTTTTTATTATTGTATTTTCTTTGACATGATTGATCCAAAATATAGGTTTAATATTATACAACCAATTATGTTCCTTTTAAATTATATACTTTCTTAAATAAAATACAATGGGATCATATTTAAGAGAGAGAGAGAGAGAGAGAGAGAGAGTGGGGAGAGAGACAAGAGGTGGGAGAGACAGGGAGATAGAGGAAGCGAGGGATAGAAAGAGAGAGAGAGGGGGGGGGAGAGAGGAGGAGAGAGGGAGGTATAGAGATATGGATTTGGAGGCAAAAATAGAGGGAGGGAAGAACAAAGATATTGAGAGATATAGGTGGAGAGGAAGAGGGAGTGATAAGGGAGAGATGAATATGGAATGAGGGGTAAAGGAGATGAGGGAAGGGGGAGAAAAGGAGAGGATATATATAAAGTGAACGAAGGGGTAGAGGGAGACATGAAGACATAGATATGGAGGGGGGAGAAGGGGGGAGACATAGAAGGAGAGAGAAAGGGAGATACTGACAGATTTGGAGGGTGGAGAGAGAGAGAGTGTGTGTGATGGGGGGATAGATAGAGGGAGGTGGTATAGAAATGGATAGAGAGGAAGGAAACGAGAAGGGAATTGAGAGAGAGGAGAGAGAGTGGGGAGAGAGAGATGGAATTGGAAGGGTGAAAGAGAGGAAGGGAAGAAGAAAATTTTTTAGAGATAGAGGTGGAGAGAGAGAGGGAGTGGTAAGGGAGAGATAGAGATGGAAGGAGGAAGAGAGGAGATGAGGGAAGTGAGAGAAAATAAAAGGATATAGATAAGGTAATAAGGGGAAGAGAGATAGGGACACATAAATATGTAGGGGGGAGAGATGGGTAGATCGAGAAGGAGAGAGAGAGGGAGATAGTGACAAAGTTGGAGGGTGGAGGGAGAGTATATGTGGGATGGGGGGAGGGGGGGGTAGAGATAGAGGGAGATGGGAGAGAAATGGAGAGAGAGGAAGTAAGAAAGATACAGGATTTGAGAGAGAAGAGAGAGAGGAGGAGAGAGAGATAGAGTTGGAAGCAGAAGAAAGACATAGAGAGAGAAATATAGAGAGGGAGAGAGAGCGACAAGGGATAGATAGAGTGACGGTGAGAGAGAGAGAGAGAGAGAGTGCATGTTTTGTGGGTGAGAAGGAGATACAAGGGGAGATAGAGATATAGATTGAGGGGGAGAGAGGGATAAAGAGAGAGGCAGAGAGAGAGAGAGAGAGAGAGAGGAAATGATAGATAGATAGATATGGAGAGAGAGTGTGACATGTGTTTAGGGGGCTGAGATAAAGAGACAAATAAGGAGAGATAGATGGAGGCATATATATAGATGGCAGGGGGGGAGGGAATAAGATAAAGATAGAGAAAAGGAGGGACAGGTGGAGAGAGAGATGGAGGAAGGAGAGAGATATAAGGATAGAGGAAGGGAGATAGACACGAAATGGAAGGTTGAGAGAGAGGGAAGAAGACAGAAACAAAAAATGACAGATACATACATAGAAGTTAGATATAGAAAGTCATGAATATTTTGGTTTTTCACTAAAATAGATGTATTGATTTTAATGTAGTGGTTGATTTCTAATACTATTTGATTCCTTGCACTAGATGCATTGATTTCAGTGTAGAATTTGATTTCTAATCCTATTTAATACCTTACATTATATGCATTGATTTTAGTGTAGATGTTGATTTCTACACCTACTTGATTGGTTTCACTAGATGCATTGGTTTCAGTGTAGATATTGATTTCTAATCGTATTTTACCACTTGCACTAGATGCATCGATTTCAGTGTAGATGAAATTTCTAATCATATTTAATACCTTACACTAGATGCCTCAATTTTAGTGTAGATGTTTATTTCTACTCATCTTTGATTGCTTGCACTGGATGCATTGGTTTCAGTGTAGATATTGATTTCTAATCCTACATGATCTCTTGCACTAGATGCGTTGATTTTAGTCTCGATGTCGATTTTTAATCCTATTTAATACCTTAAACTAGATGCATTTATTTCAGTGTAGATGTTGATTTCTACTCCTATTCGATTGCTTGCAGTCGATGCATTGGTTTCAATGTAGATACTGATTTCTAATCCTATTTGATTGCTTGTAGTAGATACATTGATTTTAGTGTAGATGTTGATTTCTAATCCTATTTGATTGTTTTCACTACATGCATTGATGTTAGTGTAGGTGTTTATTTCTAATCCTATTTGATTGTTTACACTAGATGCATTAATTTAAATGTAGATATTCATTTCTGATTTGACGAAATGATGTATGATGTACATTAATTTCAAAGTAATTAGATAAATATTCTGCATTGTTTTCATTGTAACTACATATCTTCCCCCCCTCCCATCTATATCTCTATCTCTCATTGTCTCTCCTTCTTTATATCTATATCTCACCCCAAAAACATACAAACTCTCTCTCTCTCTCTCTCCCCCCCCCTCCCCTTTCCACTCCCTCCCTCTCTCTCTCTTCCCCTTATCTCTCCCTCTTCCCCTTCTCTCTCCATATCTATATCTCCTCCTCCATCCCTATTTTTTCTTCTATCTTAATCCCTCTCCCCCCCCTTCCATATATATCTCTCTTTCACCCCCAAAACATACACACTCTCTCTCAGTGTAAGCATATAATCATTATTCATGATGTGAATTGACTTCTGTATTATAATAATTCAACCATAAATACAATACTTGAATTTTCATCTTAAATAAGATGTTCACTTACTCGAAATGTCTTCTTCCTGAAGCTGTATACTATTTGTAATTAGCTACATTCTTATTATTCCCATTTCCACCATTCAAAATTTTTAATCACTTTGCATTCAAACGCAGTAATAGAAAATAACTAATAGGTGTGACAATAAGAATGGTAGAAGAAAATACGTTTAGATTAATTGCAATGAAGATTGTTTGTGATTGACTATATTGTAATTTTTCTTATTTTTAATCATTCAGCGTTGTTACATTGTTACTTTTCACTTGAAATTTTTATTTCATCATTTTTCATCATCCAAGTTACTAAAAATATCTCTCATCTCAACAACCCGAGGTAACTAAGGAAAGTTAAAATTAAGTTGACCAAATTAATCTTAGACATATTTAACATATTTAAAATGATCAAATAATTAGATTTTCAACAAATTTTGTATGACTGCACACGACTAAAACCAACCTAGATCCATCTTAACCCTGGATCTATCAAGCACATAGAGGGATCAAGTATCTTCAGGTGCAAACCTTTCCTCAAGTTTTTCACTCAAAAAATATGTTTTCAGCTCGAGAGATTTGATCCCTGTAGATGCTTGATAGATATTAGGTTAAGAGATTTAATCCCTCTAAGTGCTTGATAGATCCAGAGCGAAGATGGATGTAGGCTAGTAATATTAATATTAATGTTTTTATTATTACTTCAATATTATTAATAACATTATTTCGTCAATATATATTAATATTATTAATAATGTTAATTGTAATATTGTTGTAATGAATGAAATTTTTTCAATTTTTGATTTTATTAATAATATTATTATTAATGAGTAGAATGTAAATATTATTAATTTAATATTAATATTAATACTATTCATATTTCCCCAAGGGTTAGCTCAAGAGGTGTAGAGCGTTACGTGAAGTTCTTTGATATTGTGTCTAGTCGAAGGGACTTAGTTGTGAAGTTCTTTGATATTGTGTCTAGTCAAAGAGACTTAGTTCTAGTGGTATGGCAAACGTTTTTTGTCACAAACTACTTGGGTTCAAGTATGTGGAAACATGGTGTAAGCCCTTGTGGATTATATATATATATCAAATGTTAATGTCATTAATAATATTAATATTATTAATGTTAATATTATAATTTAATGATATTATAGATTTATAAATGTTAATATTATTCTATAAATAATTCTAAAGATTCTTAATATTAATAACATTATTATTTTAAACTTCCATTAACATTATAATAATGATGCTATTAGTGTTATATATATAGCCAATACTAATTTCGTTAATATAGTTAATTTCATTAATTAAATATTATTATTGTTAATATTATATTTTAATGTTATAAATAATATTAATTGAAGAAATCCTGGGATTATCTATAGTGTCGTAAAACAATGGTCGACGTTTTGAATCCTAGTGGGGATCCATCTTCCAGACAAGATGTTGAATGAAGAATGAAAGAAAGATAAAAGGTCAAGGTTTATATAGTGAAAAAGAGAGATGAAATGCCGAGAAGAACTAACTAATTAATATTCTATTAATTTATTTAATAAAATTTATTTTAATAAATAAAAAATTTATTTTAATAAATTTTAATAAATTTAAATAGCATATACAATATCATATATTCATTAATTTAATAATTTTTATTATTAATTTTTATTGAAGCTATTTAAATTTATTTAAAAAAAAATTGTAACATTTCGGTTTCATCACTTAAGTAATTAATATAATTATCGAAACTATTAAAATTTATTAAAATTAATTAATTATTTATTAAAGTAAAATTCATTAAATAAATTAATAGAATATTAATTAGTTAGTCTTTTCGGCTCTTCTTCTTCCTTTATCACTATATAAATCTTGATCTTTTGTCTTTTTTTTTAATTCTTCATTCAACATCTTGTTCTGAAGATGGATCCCAGTTGGGATTCGAAACATCGACCATTGTTTTATAACATTGTGAATTAGCTGAGGATTTCTTCAATAAATAATAACTACAAAAAACTTGAAAACCATAATAATATTAATTTTATTATCTGTTAAAAATGATTAATATTACTATTTTAATAATTTTAAGAGCTTTTAATTTTAATAACATTATTATTTTATTGTAATAATGAAATTATTAGTAAATTATTAATTTTTAAATATTAATGTAAATTTTGATATTATTAATAATACTATTATTAATAAAATTAACATTAATATTAATATTGCTATTAAGTTTACTTAAAATATTATGATTACATTAATAATATATTTATATTATAATTAATATATTAATGTAACATTAATATTGTTATTAATAATATTCATATTATTAATAGCAAGCTATTATCATTTCAAACTATTATCATTATTATGGTTGGAATCACTGATATATTTGAATTTCAATTTTTATTAATAATATTAATATTGTTATTTATTAAAGAAATTGTAATTTTTAATAATAATTAGAATGAAAATATAATTTTTTATTAGTACTTATCTAATTCAAAAATGTATTATCTAATTCAAGAATGTATTATTGATGGTTTATTGTGTGTGAATTATTTGTTTTATTTTGTACCTTACCTCTAGGTTTCCAACCAATTGGTATCATAACCCAAGAAGGATCACAATCCGTGGAGCCAGTGGAGCGAGTAAGAAAAAAACCAAATAAAAAAATCATTATTTTTTTTTAAATTTTCAAATAACAAAATTGTTAAACTTTTAAATACGCTGCAAATTTGTTGCTTAATTAAAGAAAATTGACCAACTCACCACCTCTCTCTGTCATAAACTGCGTTGTTTTTGGAAAAGTTACAATTTGGTAATTTTATACGGAGTCGTCTAACGAGCCGGAGGAATTGCCCGGATGGTCAAAATTGGCCGGAATCAGGGTAAAAAAATTTAAAAAATCTTGCAGAAACAGTGTTTGAATCTTGATTTTGACATTGGAAATGGATTCAGCACCATCAAAAATATGTAGGACACCCAAAATATTAAACTTTGATAGTTATAACATGGATTTAGAAAAATTCCTGACGGATTTTTTGAAAATCTTATCGGAATTTTCATGATTTTCAGAGCGATTCCTCTGGCTAGTTAGACTACGGCATTTTATACGATTCAACGCCCCTCCACTTTGTCGACAGAGGTGTTGATGTATTAAACGAGTGACCGTGAGTTAAAAAGTCGAAAACGGTAAGTCAATTACGGAAGCCGTTGTTTCAAAGGAGCTCACGTGTATTATTCAAGAAGTCAAAGTTATTTTTTTTTTCAGTTTGAAACTACCACGTGGATTGGGAAAGGGTGATAAGTGTTTTTTAAAAGGGACTCATTCTAAGAGGTTTGTTTTTATACGAAGTTTTTTTAAATAATAAAATATTCGAGGGTTTTATTAAAAGGTCTTTATAAATTAATTAATAAAGCTTTTTATATCAAAAAAATATAAAAACATTTAAAAGGGGTTTCATAAAGTTTTTTATATAGTATTTTGGGACATTATATGGTGTGAGTGATTTATAATAAAGGGAATATGTATAAATACGTTGCAAGGCTTATGAAAGGGAAGAAAAATTTTATTATTTGAAAAGAAGTTAGGAAGAAATATGGATTTTTCAAAATTTTAACTTCAATTTTCACAGTTTACATGAATGATTATGATGTTTAGGCTATTAAGATGGAAATCATGTTGAAGGCTCATGATGTGTGGGATCATGAATAGTTTGGGTTTTTAAAACCTCAGAACGAAGTAGAAGAACAAGCTCTCACTAATGCACAAGGGAACTATCGAAAACAAGAAAAAAGAAGAATGTACAAGCGTTGCAGCTTATCTAAGAGGGAGTGGACGGACTAGTGTTTCATAAAATTATGATCACATATTCAGCAAAGACAACATGGGAGAACTTGGCGACAAGGTATACAGGTATGGAGAAAGTCAATATTGTTAAGATGGAGAACACTGGGAGATATTTTGAAAGTATGCAGATGAAGGAGACAGAGCACGTCGACTCTTTCATGAATCGGGTCATGACTGTCGCAAATCAGTTGAAATTTTATGGTGAAGATATTAAAGATTGAAGAATGGTTGAGAAGGTTCTCAAATCTTTGTCTACCAAATTTGACATTGTGGTAGCAACCATTGTAGAAGCCAAGGATTTGGAAACATTGATAGTTGATGAGTTGATGGGATTACTTCTATCTCATGAGGCAAATATAGGAAAAAATAAGGATTCCACTTTATAGACTACCTTAAAAAGATAGATTTCTATTTCAAGAGACAGAGGTCGAGGCAAAAGCAGATCGAGAGGTAGAAGACGAGTTGGAATACATGGTGGTCACGGAGATGGCTGAGAAGAGCATGAACATGAAAATGGAAGTAACAAAATAAGCTTCAACAATAGTCAAAGAGTTGACAAATCAAAGGTCATATGTTATTACTGCAATAAATTTGGTCACTGTGCCCGTGATTGTAGGAAGAGGATAGTTGATCAAGGAAATGAGAGAGCTAATGTCACTACAGTGAATGCTAACTATGTGTTTCTAGCTTAGCATACCATGCATGAACCTTCTGATAATACATGGCTATTATAAAGTGGTTACAGTAACCACGTCTTACATAACAAAAATTTGGTTGCAAATTTGGATCAATCTGTGAAGAAAGAGGTAAATTTGGGGACTGACAAAACTGTGGATGTAGATGGAAAATGAGTGGTCAATATTATCATCAAGTAGTCAGAGATAAATATAATCTCAGAGATATATTATGTCCCATCTATATCTCTATCTCTCATTGTCTCTCCTTCTTTATATCTATATCTCACCCCAAGATCATACAAACTCTCTCTCTCTCTCTCGCTCCCTCTCCCCTTTCCACTCCCTCCCTCTGTCTCTCTTCCCCTTATCTCTCCCTCTTCCCTTTCTCTCTCCATATCTATATCTCCTCCTCCATCCCTATATTTTCCTCTATCTTCTTCCCTCTCGCCCCCCTTCCATATATATCTCTCTTTCATCTCCAATACATACACACTCTCTCTCATTGTAAGCATATAATCATTATTCATGATGTGAATTGACTTATGTGTTATATTAATTCAACCATAAATACAATACTTGAATTTTCATCTTAAATAAGATGTTCACTTATTCGAAATGTCTTCTTCCTAAAGCTATAAACTATTTGTAATTAGCTGCATTCTTATTATTCCCATTTCCACCATTCAAAATTTTTAATCACTTTGCATTCAAACATAGTAATAGAAAATACCTAATAGGTGTGACAATAAGAACGGTAGAAGAAAATAGTTTTAGATTGATCACAATGATGATTGTTTGTAGTTGACTATATTATAATTTTTCTTATTTTTAATCACTCAGCGTTGTTAAATTGTTACTTTTCACTTGAAATTTTTATTTCATCATTTTTCATCATCCAAGTTACTAAAAATCTCTCTCATCTCAACAACTCGAGGTAACTAAGGAAAGTTAGAATTAATTTGACCAAATTAATCTTAGACGTATTTAACATATTTAAAATGATCAAATAATTAGATTTTCAACAAATTTTGTATGACCGCACACGACTAAAACTAACCTAGATCCATCTTAACCCTGGATCTATCAAGCACATAGAGGGATAAAGTATCTTCAAGTGCAAATCTTTCCTCAATTTTTTGCACTCAAAAAATATGTTTTCAACTCGAGAGATTTAATCCCTATAGACGCTTGATAGATATCGAGTTAAGAGATTTAATCCCTCTAAGTGCTTGATAGATCTAGGGCGAAGATGGATGTAGGCTGGTAATATTAATATTAATGTTTTTATTATTACTTCAATATGATTACTAACATTATTTCATCAATATATATTAATATTATTAAGAATGTTAATTGTAATATTATTGTAATGAATGAAATTTTTTCAATTTTTTATTTTATTATTAATATTATTATTAATGAGTAGAATGAAAATATTATTAATTTAATATTAATATTAATACTATTCATATTTCCCCAAGGGTTAGCTCAAGAGGTGTAGAGTGTTATGTGAAGTTCTTTGATATTGTGTCTAGTCGAAGAGACTTAGTTCTAGTGGTATGGCAAACATTTTTTGTCACAAACTACTTGGGTTCAAGTATGTGGAAACATGTTGGAAGCCCTTGTGGATTATATATATATATATATATATAAAATGTTAATGTCATTAATAATATTAATATTATTAATGTCAATATTATAATTTAATGTTATTATAGATTTACAAATGTTGATATTATTCTATTAATAATTCTAAAGATTCTTAATATTAATAACATTATAATTTTAAACTTCCATTAACATTATAATAATGATGTTATTAGTGTTATATATATAGCCAATACTAATTTTATTAATATAGTTAATCTCATTAATTAAATATTATTAATGTTAATATTATATTTTAATGTTATAAATAATATTAATAAAAGAAATCCTGGGATTATCTATAGTGTCGTAAAACAATGGTCAATGTTTCGAATCCCAATGGGGATCCATCTTCAAGACAAGATGTTGAATGAAGAATGAAAGAAAGACAAAAGGTCAAGGTTTATATAGTGAAAAAGGGAGAAGAAATACCGAGAAGAACTAACTAATTAATATTCTATTAATTTATTTAATAAAATTTATTTTAATAAAATTTAATAAATTTAAATATCATATCTAATATCATATATTCATTAATTTAATAATTATTATTATTAATTTTTATTGAAGCTATTTAAATTTATTACAAAAAAAATTAGTAACATTTCGGTTTCATCACTTAAGTAATTAATATAATTATCTAAACTATTAAAATTTATTAAAATAAATTATTTATTTATTAAAATAAAATTCATTAAATAAATTAATAGAATATTAATTAGTTAGTCTTTTCGCCTCTTCTTCTTCCTTTATCACTATATAAATCTTGATCTTTTGTCCTTTTTTAATTCTTCATTCAACATCTTGTTCTGAAGATGGATCCTTGTTAGGATTTGAAACATCGACCATTGTTTTGTAAAATTGTGAATAATCTGAGGATTTCTTCAATAAATGATAATTACAAAAGCTTGAAAAACATAATAATATTAATTTTATTATCTATTAAAAAGTATCAATATTACTATTTTAATAATTTTAAGAGTTTCTAGTTTTAATAACATTATTATTTTGATCAATATTAATATTGTAATAATGAGATTATTAGTAGATTATTATTTTTAAATATTAATGTAAATTTTGTTATTATTAATAATACTATTATTAATAAAATTAACATTAATATTAATATTAATATTAAGTTTACTTAAAATATTATGATTACCTTAATAATATATTTATATTATAATTAATATATTAATGTAACATTAATATTGTTATTAATAATATTCATATTATTAATAGCAAGCTATTATCATTTCAAACTATTATCATTATTATTGTTAAAATAACTGATATATTTGAATTTCGATTTTTATTAATAATATTAATATTGTTATTTATTAAAGAAAATGTAATTTTTAATAATAATTAGAATGAAAATATAATTTTTTATTAGTACTTATCTATTTCAAGAATGTATTATTGATGGTTTGAAAATTAAGTTGCTAAATAAATTTACAATATGTTAAAATAGCTAATTAAATCCTACATGAAGAGTTTGCTAAATTTAGAGATTCAGTGAAGTTGAGTTAAGTCATAGTCAAATTTAATGTGTCGATGCATGTTGATTTATTTTATGCGAAGCATAAATACCCGTCAATAGATTCATTCTAATTAGTCAAATTTTAATGAATGGAAAAGTCGCAACTCGTGTTATTGTGTGTGAATTATTTGTTTTATTTTGTACCTTACCTCTATGTTTCCAACAAATTGGTATCATAACCCAAGAAGGATCACAATCCGTGGAGCCAGTGGACCGAGTAAGAAGAGAACCAAATAAAAAAGTCATTGTTTTTTTTTTTTAATTTTCAAATAACAAAATTGTTAAACTTTTAAATACGCTGCAAATTTTTTGCTTAATTAAATAAAATTGACCAACTCACCACCTCTCTCTCTGTCATAAACTGTGTTGTTTTCGGAAAAGTTACAATTTGGTAATTTTATATGATTCAACACTCCTCCACTTTGTCGAAAGACGTGTTGATCAGTTTTCAAAATTGAACATGTCACAACTCGTCCAGGGGCTTTTAGCACGTCAGAGAAGTGCTAAAAGAAAATTGCACGTAAAAAAAAATTTAAATTCTGATATCTGCCAGTTTTTAAAAAAATGTAAATAATATTTTAAAATGCCCTCCGAAGGGCTGGGGGACCTTTTTGAAAATTCCTGGATCTAATTTCAGCGTTTACATTTAGTGGTAAACATCTGATTTCAGCATTTACATTTGGCGGTAAACATATGGTTTCAACATTTATATTTGGCGGTAAACAACTATGTAAAGAATTAAATTAAAGTTCAATGAAGTTGTTTTAGACCTTACCAAGCGTTGGTGCCTTTGATCAAAATCGAGGGTGAATTCTTCAATCCTCCTCGATTTGATTGTTGCCATTGATCAAATCTCATCGACGGTTCTCAAGAAATCGATCAGGGTGCATGGATCGAGATCTTTGAGCCGTTGATGAGAGGCATTAGGATTGAAGCAGCGAGATGTGAGTGAGGGAGAGTCTCTGGATATATATATATTATCCTCTTGCATTTCTTCCATTCATCGTTATTCTCCATTCTATCATTGCAATTAAAAGCAGTGGCAAGTGGCGAGAAAGATTTTTGGGCATGGAAAGGGAGGGAAGGGTTTGGGGAAGGGAGGTGCCAAGAGGCACAGGAAATTTCTCAGGGATAAAATTCAGGGCATCACCAAGGTTGCCATCAGGCTTCTCGCCAGGAGAGGAGGCGTCAAGCGTATCAACGGTCTCATCTATGAAGAGACCAGAGGTGTTTTGAAGATCTTCTTGGAGAATGTGATTAGAGATGTTGTGACATGCACAGAGCATGCCAAGAGGAAGACTGTGACAGCCATGGATGTTGTTTACTCCTTAAAAAGGCAGGGCTGAATCCTTTACGGTTTCGGAGGCTGAGAAGTCTCATTCTGACTATTGTTCTGTTGTAACTCCTAGAGACAGTCTAGAGTTGCCATAGACCAGTGCCTAGGGCATCTTATATAGTAGAGAGTCAAGATCATGTAATAAGGATAATCTTAGCAGAACCGGGCTCTCGTACTATTTCTTTGCAGATGGGAAAATTAGATTTTAAATGGTACCAAATATTTCAGAAGCTCAACGCTGAAGGAACAATAATGAATAGGCAAGATGTTAAGCTCCAACATAAATGCATAAGACAATTCCAAGACAGTTCGCTGTAAAAAGGGCTGGATTCTCAATAATTCACAGAGAATGTTGATTGAAGGACGTCTACTGAAAATGTAGAAGAAAGAGGATATTAACTGTTATTAAGACAATATTCAGAAACATATGCTAACATGTGGTGGGCTTAATCAATTAAGAATCCACACACGATAACAGCATTCGTAAATAACACCTCATAGCAGCCAATATAGTAGAAATGTGGATGAATCGAAAACGGGACAGCATATTACACCTGAGCCATATTTAAAGTGCCAAGAAGCCTATGATGTAAGTATCAACGAGGATAAATTTATATCAGAAGCAACAGGCAACTCGCATTCCAGAATGTAATACCAGATATATGGATGTAAGCGAAATGAATAACTACACTACAACACACAAGAGAGAATTACACACTGTGAAGAACCAAAACCAGAATCCTTTTCAAGGACAAAACTCCTTTTCATTGAGGCCCTACGGGCTCTTTGCATTCATACTAGAAATTTCACAAAAATTGCAAACAAGAAGCTCTTACATAGTCAATTCTTCATAAAGTTTGGAACCCGTCTTTCTCATTGGATTTATCTTATATAGGCTTCCTTCCATCTCAGCGAGAAGATATTTTTGGGAAAATATCTTCTTCGCATGAACAAAAATTTTTAAATGTCACTTTCACAACAACAAAATTCATGATGGGGAATCAAGCCTCCCATCATGTGTAAACAGGCCCTCGGCCATTTTTCAAAAACAGAAATTTAAACAACAGTTTGGTGGAAAAGTAAAATGCAAGAGTGGGGAAAACAACCCACTTGAAACTTAAAAGAAATTAACTGAGTAAAAGTAAAATAGGCCGTTAAGGCCGAATCATGAGTTGACAAAGAATCACAGGTGCGGCTGAGTGGAGGCAGTGGCTGATTCAGGCGGGGGCACGTTTGCGGATGAACTGGCATGTTGGCTCATGAACTGCGCGCACCTCTGCTGACTGTCCGCAGCTGGCTCGGGCATTGCTGAGAGTCCCTCCACCTCGACAAAGGCATCAGTGAGGGCACGGAAACCTGCCCTAGTAGGAAGCTTGTGTTTAATCAAGTGGAGGAGGTTGAACTCTTTTCTCAGGGATGAAACACTAGAGAATTTGGCGGAAATTCCGATGGCCAAATCGTCGCTATTCCGACACATTATCGTCGCAGGAGCAACAGTTAGAGGGCGGGCAAACCGTGGTTTACCATACCGTCGTAGTTCCGACACAACTAAAAAGTGTCGCAGTATCGACACTTTTCCGTCGCTTCCAAACAAGCGTCACTCTTCCGACGTCTCCTAAACCGTCGCACTTCCGACCTCTATAAACTATCGCACTTCTGCTGAAATGTGGTCCGACGTTTTTAACGTCGCTCTTCCGACGTCTGTAAACTGTCACAATTACGACGAAATGTGGTCCGACGTTTTGAACGTCGCTCTTCCGACGTCTGCAAACTGTCACAATTACGACGAAATGTGGTCTGACGTTTTGAACGTCGCTCTTCCGACGTCTGTAAACTGTCACAATTACGACGAAATGTGGTCCGACGTTTTGGACGTCGCGCTTTCGACGTCTGTAAACTGTCACAATTCTGACGCTTACAAGACGTCGGAATTGCGACGGAAGGTTCAATTTTAAAAAAAAAAATGAAACTTTAAAAGAGGAAAAACGATGTTTTGAATATATTATATGAAGTAAAACAATACATGAAGTCATTTCATTTTCACATCTGAAGATTTGAACCCAAATATCCATCCAGAAAAGTGGAAGTCCCACCCCAGACAATGATAGAAAAATACCCCATGTCACATACAGGGACATGATATAAAACCCAGTAACGGTCCACATGGAGATTATCGACAATCCGAGAAAGCATCCAAATATGCCCGAGGCATCTATAAGAAAGTGAAATAGCAGTATGTAGAATAGTAAAGCAACAGATAGAGTACATGCATCCATTGTTCCAAATACAAATTAAAGTACCCAAAATCCTTGAACAGAGAAAAACACTAATCATGTGAGGAGTGTGATATGTCCAAAATATAAAAAGACCATCAGACCATATCAATAAACCAGCAACATAGACCAGCATCGCTAGTTTTGAAGGAAGAGTGATAAACATTAATCATTTTTTTTCACAAGAGAAAAAACGTTGTTTTGAATATATTATATGAAGTAAAACAGTCCATGAAGTCATTACATTTTCACATCTGAAGATTGGAACCCAAATATCCATCCATAAATGTGGAAGTCCCACCCCAGACAGTGATAGAAAAATACCCCATGTCACATACAGGGACTTGATATTAAACCCAGTAACGGTCCACATGGAGATTATCGACAAACCGAGAAAGCATCCAAATATGCCCGAGGCATCTATAAGAAAGTGAAATAGCAGTATGTAGAATAGTAAAGCAACAGATAGAATACCGACGTCCATTGTTCCAAATAAAAATTAAAGTACCTAAAATCCATGAACAGAGAAAAACGCTAATCATGTGAGGAAGACCATCAGACCATATCAATAAACCAACAACATAGACCAACATCGCTAGTTTTGAAGGCAGAGTGATAAACATTAATCAATTTTTTTTTCACAAGAGAAAAAACGTTGTTTTTAATATATTATATGAAGTAAAATAGTCCATGAAGTCATTACAACAATATAGAGACAGATGGTCTCGTAGATAAGAAAAATGATAACCGATGTTGTGTTGTTTCCTTCTTTTAAGAATGTGCTGGAGGCAGGCCCTATATCTTGGCTTGCTGCTGTCCTCTTTAGTAATTCTATGTTGATTATTTCATTTCACTGATACTCTTTAACTGCTCTGATACTCTTTGACCTTTGTTCATCCCTTTATCCTTTTTATCATGATATACTGTGGTAAATAGGCAAAAATTTATGTAAGGATAATTTTTTACAAAAGTTCCATCATTTCTTCCCACCATTGAACTTCTGGCACTCTGGTCCTTTGCAGCTTTCTTAGTGTTTCATCAGCCTCAGTATATCTAAAGAAATTAGGATGATTTGGGAATAAATGATTTACTTCATGCTCAAGATAAAATAAATTCTCCAATCTGTCATGAAGGTTTTTCCCTGTAGGCAATGCTGCTGTTGATGAACTGGTTGAAGAACTAGCTTGATTATCAGCATATTTGTCCAATTTTTCAACATAACTATCAAGGTCCATTAGCTTATCTTCTACAACTATAGGATTGGGCAATCCTCTATTTAACAAAATATTCAATCTTTCTCTCAAGGCAATGATTTATTCTTGCATATCTGAGCACCTTCGTTCTAAATTCTGTACCAGCCCTATATCTTGGCTTGCTGTTGTCCTCTTCAGTAATTCTATGTTGATTATTTCGTTTCACTGATACTCTTTAACTGCTCTGATACTCTTTGACCTTTGTTCATCCTTTTATCATTTTTATCATGATATACTGTGGTAAATAGGCAAAAATTTATGTAAGGATAATTTTTACAAAAGTTCCATCATTTCTTCCCACCATTGAACTTCTGGCACTCTGGTCCTTTGCAACTTTCTTAGTGTTTCATCAGCCTCAGTATATCTGAAGAAATTAGGCTGATTTGGGAACAAATGATTTACTTCATGCTCCAGATAAAATAAATTCTCCAATCTGTCATGAAGGTTTTTCCCTGTCGGAAATGCTGCTGTTGATGAACTGGTTGAAGAACTAGCTTGATTATCAGCATATTTATCCAATTTTTCAACATAACTATCAAGGTCCATTAGCTTATCTTCTGCAACTATAGGACTGGGCAATCCTCTATTTAACAAAATATTCAATCTTTCTCTGAAGGCAATGATTTCTTCTTGCATATCTGAGCACCTTCGTTCTAAATTCTGTACTAGAGTTCTTTTAGTAAAAACTCTCTTTATTTCCAGAATTGTTCCGGTCCTGTCCTGAATACCAATTTCTGCAAGTTGATTCTTAGTCTGAGTATTCAAAAAATGTATAAGTCTATTGGCCTCTTCTGGCATATTTTCCAACTCTTGTCTTGATCT
>CM076583.1:1195303309-1195401553 GCA_034641835.2 Pinus albicaulis
AGAATAACACCTAAAGGTGTGAACATGATGAGGATCACCTTGAGTTGGCCATCTTTTGTAAAAAATTGCTGAATAATAAATAATTATCCACTGAGACTATCCTGGTCACATACTATTTGAACTTCATACACAACACATAATCTCTTCCATTCAATTTAGATCATATCATCACACATGCGGAAATAAAATCAAGCGATAACACATCAAATCATCATACACATTAACACAGTATGTATGGGGAAAGCTTATAGCTGAAAACCCCGCAGCTATTGTGTATATTATAATGGAGAAATCAAGTAACAAACTGAGTACAATACTCCTCACAAGTACTCAGTACTTTCTCATACAGTTACCCACAATCTAGCTCAGTTTTGAACAGGTTACTGGTTCAAAACTCACCGCCAATTGCCTTGCCTCTATTACGTGTTTTAATGCTATGGGATGGCCTCTTTATATAGATAAATGTACTAGCACGAAATACGCAGGCTCTCATGGGCTTCTCCACCTATGCGTATTTGCAAATAGCAACGGGTATGAGTCTAGACGATAGCTAACTCTTTCCCTTTCATCTACCTCTTTCATGGTCTCCTTTGAGCCCAGATCATGTGTTAATTTGATGTGTTCTGCAGGTTGAATAATGAGTTACTAATTAATGAATTAAATAATATTTAATTCACTCCACTCATAACTAATTGATTAGCTAGTTAAACTAATCTCAACTAGTTCAACTAAAATAAAAACGGAGACACAACTCCAAGATCTGTCTCATTAACTCCACCAAGCACCTGTACCCAGGGTCTGTGAAATCAAATACATATAGAGCTCAATATCCCATAAGAAAAATATTTCACTTAAAGCGGTGTGTATATATCTGTAAATAAACAGTGCTCCAAGAGAGTAAACTGTTGTTTAGAGTCCAAATATTATTAAGGGTAAATAATATTTGACTTACCTATTTTTAGGATAGGCAGTCTAAAAATAGACTTCGACCTCTTCGACCTATAGGTCACAAAAATAGAGTCCCATCTATTTTTACCAACATGACCAGTGCTCCAAGAATCTCAAACTGGAATTCCCGAACCATGCTCCATATGTCTAAAAATAGACATAGTAAAATGAACTTTATGGGGATCCTGGAGCCTGGGCAGAAGGCAGCCTATTTCAACTCATCATCTTCTTTGCATTCTCAACACTCCCTCTCAGCAAGATATGGATTATCTGCAATCCCTATCCTGCCTCTGTGGAATTCGAACTTGCTCCTGGTGAGCGCCTTCGTCAGGATGTCGGCATCCTGATCCTCAGTGGGAACATATGAAAGCATCATGATTCTCCGCTGAACACAATCTCTGATATGATGGTACCTGATGTCGATGTGTTTGGACCTATCATGAAATACTGGATTAGCCGAGAGCTTGATGCAGCTCTGGTTATCACAGTAGATCACTGTAGGCTCCAAATGCAACCAAACCTTCTTACTTGAGCGAAGGTGTTCCATATTCTTGAAAAAACCAAAAAATCAAAAAATTTAAAAAATGTAAAGAGGGTATACCCTAAAAGAAAAATCAAAGGGTAAAAAGAATAAAAATGGTCAAAAAGAGAAAGAAATGAACCCCAAGCAAAAAATAGACCAAGGAAAGTGTGCAAGTCTAAATGCCACTACTTTTTTCATCTATTGTAATAAAATAATTGTGTGCAGCTTGTGAAACTTTTGCCACAATTCATGAATAAGTCAAACTGTTTAAACTTGGCTTAGTCATATTTCAATTTCGTGTTTTAGATTAGAGAATAAATATCTAGCCAAACAGTTTAATCTTGGCAGATAAGTAGCTAGGTAGAGTGAATAAAAGGTGCTCAACAGTTTAATCTGAGCCCTTGGATGTAATAAAGGTAGAAATAGATAGATTCATCATGTAAAAAGAAAAGATTGATCAGGGTTTGCAAGTCTAAATGCACCCTAATAAAGAAGAGAAAATGGTAGTGTTAAGTAGATAGGGTAGGTAGATGGTGCTGCAAAGTGTTATCTGATGAATGATGCTGCTACATGTTTTTGATCATTCAATTTCATCACAAGTACTAAAGCAAGAAATACACTGGAAAATCACAGCAAGCAAAGTCAAATTCATTAACCTCCCTCATCATTTTCCCCCTCAAGAGTTTTACTAATTTCCCCCAAAAAGTACTAAGGTAATTGGAGATCAAAGGGGCTCAAGGCATTTCCTTGACTTCTGGAGGGACCGGACCCTCGGCCTAATGATCAAAAGACCTAAGCACTTGAAATAATCCATAATTGATTATCTTCCATTTTTAACTTTTCCTAAGTAAAATCCTATTTTACTTAGGAAACTGATGCAACATTCCATAAAATTCCTCAAAACAACTTGTTATTCTAAGTTTAAGTGTTGAAGATAAAATGTGCAATTTACTTCATAAGTTTTCACTTTCTTAGATGTACAAAGGTGTTTTGATTTTCCTTGTCCTTTTTCATATTAACACCTAACTCTATTATATTAAATCCCTAGTGAAATCCCTTTTTCCTATGTATATAACTCCCTTTTCTAATAAATATCCCCAAAACCCTCTTATTATAATGTTTTACCAAAGTATATATAGTCTCGCACATTTAAAATAAATACCCCGCTTTATAAAGCCCTTTGGTAAAACTCTAACCTTATATATACATTCCGCCCCTATGATGAATTAATTATATTAATTTATTCATCGTATAATAAAATATATATAGAAAAGCGTTAGACACGTAACATATGTGTTTAACACCAAAAACAAGAAAAGACTACGACGGAATCCTGCGCCACCATACTCAGTATTCCACGTGGCATTCCACATGGCCAAACCCCACCGCAATTCATTTTATAAATTTACGGGGTTAATTAGTCATTTGGACTAATTAACAACCATTCCCGCCTATTAGCTTCTCCCCGGGGTGATTAGATTACATGTCAAAACTTGTTTAAACCCCGACGGGCCCACTTTCGAAACCGCACAAGTTTCCCTTTCCTCCAGCCGTCAGATCATTCCTCCGTCGATCAACGGTCCCGATCAATCCCGCTGCCCATCGCGTGTGAGTTTTTTAGCCAGCGGGGAATGAGCGGGTTTGACTATTCAACATTCCACGTGGCAAGCAGCCTGTGGAATCGCTGCCATTGCGATTTTTACCGCCTTCCTCCATAAGCGGTGCGGGCTTACCGCTTACCGCCTATCACATACCGCCGGCCCCACTCCCTTACGTCACCCCGTACGTCGAATGACGTCATCACCTCGAAAACGACAAAAACCCTTTTGACTTGTTTTTAAGCCATTTTTCGCGTTTTTTTAGTTATTTTGGTTTTCGAAAGAGACTAAGCTCCCGCTGCAAATTTCAAAATTCACCGCAAATACACCAAATTACTCAGAAATTCCGCTGCGCCCGTGTTGAAGAACGTTCCTGCCATTGTCCATTACCTGTTGAAGAACCAGTTTTCATTAAAAAACAGGTATTTATCATTCCGCACCCCGACTGCAAGTTAAGCTTGGTTTCTTGTGTTTTTCTCTGAAAAAGTGGTTAAAAATCCTCTCTGAGTCCTCATTGAAGAGTTAAAACCTGTGAATTTGTTTCCCAAACCTGCAATTTGTCCCAATTTCTTCTTTTGTCAGATATCCCGTCCGGTCTGCAAGAAAAACTGAAACCTCCATTTTGAATCCACAAGAACCAAAATGGAGGCCCCTACTGCTCTAAATGTCACTCCTTTGAATGCTCCTCACCGAGATCTAGACTACTTGCCTCTCATAGATGAAGATTTCCAAATAAAAGACCTGCATTTCGATGAAAGTCCCCGTTTGAGTTTCTGTCGCTGCAGAGACGAATACTCAAAGGGGCAAGATCTTATAGGGCTGTGGGAATCCAATCTCCCAAGGTATTTCATTCCTACAGTTCACGTTTTCCCTGAAATCATTCATTATTGTCATGCAAATTATGATCCCACACAAAGAGCCGTATTAGCTCCTGATCAAAGTGTTTTGTTCCCTATAACACCTCAGGCTATCAATGCTATGTTACAATTTGAGCCAGAACAAGAATTAGCACCTCTATCCATGGAAGGGCTAATTGAGAAAACCAGACTGTTAACTCCAGAGAAATTGAAAGCAATGTGTCAGTACTTCATGTTACCTGAGCATCAGCCAAAAGGGACTCCCCCCTATGGTTTTTACTTTTTTAATCAATTGGGAAGGCTTATTGTGAATGTAATATCCTTTGTCTTAGGATTCAATACCAGTGAGTATGTTGACGAGATAACTCTGGCTTTGCTATCTATCTTCACCCCTGGACAGCCTCCTGAGATTAAGTATGACTATGCTTCCTTCATTGCCAACAAAATCCATGATCAATTTTTAAGGCTAGATGATGAAAAGGTTTTCAAGTACTCCTCAGTTATCTATCATCTCATAATTTTCTATCACTCAGATAGATTCCCTTTCCCTGTTCAGAAACTTGATGCTAAAGGTAATCCCAGGTTTGTTATTTTTTGGTCCCCCATCATTCATTTGTCCTCTGATTCTCCCTACTCTTATGCAGAATTCATTGATCAGTTTGTATATCCTGCTACAACCTTGTTAACAGGAGTTTCTCCCCCTAGGCTTAGTACTGAGATTAGAAAGACCTTGCAATTGTCAAAGAGTTATAAAGTTGGGGATTGGTACTTGTACCAAAACCATACAGTCATCAGGATTTATGGATGTGAATTACATCCATTCAAGTTACCCAGATATGTACCAATGAGAATTTTTGCTTTGGAATACTTTAGACAGATGAATAACTCGGATGTAATCCATTTCTGCAATGTAAAGAAGAAAGCACAGTTAAGGATCAAAAGCCAGTTAGGTCCTTTCATTTGCAATTCTAGAGAAGCTGAGAGAGATGCAGAACTTATATTAGAGAGAAAATTCCAGACATCTTTCCGTTGGGTCCCTTATGACCCCTTTGGTTTCATGTGTGAAAGAAGGTTAAAAAATAAGTCATCTCCTTATATACATCACAGAATTCCTGACATAGAACAGTATGCAAATCAAGATGAATGGGTTAAAGGAACACTTGTCGAAGAGGGAAGTGGAGCTACCAAATTGAATAAACTTATGAAAGATGCTGAGAAGAAATTTGACCTAGAAACATATGATCAAATGCAGGTACCATACATTGGCACATCTTCAACAGCCACTCTACAACAAGCTATACAGGAAGACAGCCCATCAGTAGCAGCAGAGCCTAAAGGTAAAGGAAAAGAACCTATAGTTCAGGTCATTGAAACCCTGGTCATGGCGGAAAAATCACAGAGTTCCAAAACACCAGAACAATCTAAAGCTTCTCAAACACCAGCAAAGCAAATCCAAGCTCCAGAGATGCAAACTCCACTGAATGTGGAAATAGGGAGAAAGAGGTCAGCTCCAGATACCACACCTTCAAAAGGAGCCCCACAAGTCTATCAAGCTAAAAAACACAAGTCTGATCTACCTCCAGATGTAGAGATCATAGATGAAATATTTGATGATGGCAGGGAAGATAGTCAGCAAACAGGTACAGCAAGTGAAACAAACATAAGCCACAAAGGGATACAAAAGCAACTGAGCACTGAAGTATCTTCTTTCAGACCGCCCAAGACAGATACTGGAGACATAAAGAAAACCTTCATTGATATCAAAACAAGGAATGAACCATTAAAAATGAAGGTCTATGATCAGTATATGAAGATGGCTCCTCACAATCAGCAAAGGTTGATGTCAGCATTTGATCTTTCACAAGGTAAAATCCAAATGAGCCACTTCAAAGCTAAAGTGCCAAAGCCAACTTCAGCAACATATTACATCAGAACAAATTTTGAAGTGTTAGCAAAGGATATCCATCCCTTGGATCAGATAGAGCTTCATAGGCAAACAGGGGAAATGGTTTATTCCACTCTCACCAACAAAGCCATGGCAGCTTTAACACTACAAGATTCCTTGAATAATACTACTGCAACATTAAAGATTGAAAGGGCCTCCTCACAGGCCAAAGAAAATAGAATAAAGTCTCTAGAAGAGATCATTATTGGTTTGGGTCACAATCCCAAAGACACTAAAGATATTGAGGCACTGATAAAAAAGAAAGAAGATGATATAGCTGCACTGAGAAAACAGTTGAAAATACCAGCCTCAAGGCACCCCCAGACACAGGAAGTAATAAAAGGAAATTCACAAGAAGAAATTATGGAGTTGCTCTTAAACTTGACAGAGCGACTAAATGAAACCGAGAAGGAGCTGGAAAAGGCATTGCAGGAACAGGAAATTCTCAAACAGGCTTCAGCAGCAGGTACTACAGGACAACAGGAACAATCATCTCAGGTGAATATTTCTAATTTGAATTCTGATGATTTGATTAAACAAATGGAGAGTTTGCAGCTAAAGGTCACAGAACTCCAAGAAGTAAAATTACAATTAACAAAATTGGAGGGAAAATATGACACATCCAAAAGACAGTAGCTGACAACCTCAGAGAAATAAAAAGGTTGGAAAAATTGGTTGAGGCTTTGCAAAAAGATCTTACACTGGAAAAGCCTCTGAATGAACTAAATGATATTCTTTGGGACAACATCATCAATTTAATAAGAGATATTTGGCCTTCCATTCAAGCTATTTTTGAGCAGAATGAGTTAGTCAAAATAGCCCAAGAGGAAATAAACAAAACGAGACATGAATTAAGAGGCAAGCCAGAGCTAGCCCAACAGCTCATTCAGTTTTTGAATTCCAGAACAAAACAACAGCTAGCATTACTAGGAATTGATGACAGAACAGGTGTAGTTTTGGAAGCAAAGAGAATTTTTACAAAGAGAACTTTCATGCAAAATCTAGAAAGAAAGTGTAATGATATTTTGGTCGACATCAACATTTTCAGAGAAAAATTTCAAGCTCTGCTGGACAGTGATTTGCCAAGTCCCATGCTCACAGAGGATCAAATAGTAGACTTGGAAACTTATGAGAAAAGAATCAAAGCTCATGCTAAACATACAGCTGTAGGTTCTACTAGTATAGGTTCTACTAGTATAGGTTCTACTAGCTCATCAGAACCTACAGTACCAACTGGGAAGAGTATTTATGAAAAAGTGAGAAATCTGTTTCATCTCGAACATGAGTTAAAGTATCTATTTCCGAACGAGCCCACTTTTTATAAACTTACTGAAGCCGATGAAACTTTAAGGAAGCTCAGAAGAACAATGATACCAGATGATCAGTGGTGGAAGGAAATGCTGGAAATTTTGTAAAAATGTTGTCAGGATAAAAGTTTATCTTTACTATTGAGTAAATGGTAAAAAACAGAAATGCAGATGAAAGAGTATCAGATGAAAGAGTATCAGATGAAATATTAAAGAGTATCCGTGATAAGAAAAAGTATTCAACAAGTCAAAGGAATACGCAAAGGACAGCACAGAGCCCTATTTAGAGCACTTATCCTTAGCACGTCCATGAAGAAAGGAACATCACATCAGCCGTTACTCATTATTCTATTTTCGAGACCATGTGTCTCTTGTTTGTTGTAAATACGCTTTAAGTCAGCCTGAATTATTGGCTAGGATAGAGTAAGATTGTTAAGATTATTTTTGTATAAATAAGCCTTCAAAGAGAGTTTTGAAGGGTGGATTCTATTACTCTGCTGTAACATTGAGGTTTTCGGAATAAAAGCTTTTGGACAAATTTACTTGTGGCTTACTGGATGACGTTTTGAAGCACTGGACTTGTTGCAGGATTCATGTGTTGGACTTCAGTTCAATAAGTTTTCCAACCCTTGTGTTTAAATTTATATTAGTTTATGCTATCATCATATCCGTTTCTGAATAGTTTACATAAAGGATTGAAACAGAATTTGCTTAATTGTACTCTGTTTTCAAATGTGATTATTCTCGATGTTTTCTTCTGGATTAGTTATAAGCATGAATTCTTAATTGCTCATGTTTGGCTGATTCAATATTGTTGATTACTGTAACAAAGAATCCTTCATTGCTCTTTGCTTGTAATCATTTCTCTTCTTCCTCTTGAATATGGTGAAAGATTCTTAGTTGCCTTTCATCCCTTCAAGACCATCCATCCACTTTAAATTTTAAGGATTGTTCTCTGCCTAGCTATCTTGCCCTGTAATACCATCTTGTGTTCAGAAAAGAAATCCAGTAAAGCCATCCTTAGACTCCATAGCCCAATGGACTGAAAGCCCTCAACCTTGCCCTTAGTTTGTGGATTCCACCATTTTCCCAAAACAAACTTTGCATCTATAACTAGCCTAAAATCATTCAAAAATAAAGATAAATCATAAAGAGAGAGCCCTCTCTGGATGCAGATTGGCTAGATTCTGCATCTAAAAGGTTGGTTTGTGGTTACCTCGGGTATACTTTCCTCTTACACAACTTCTAGGAAAACCTGAGTGATAACATAGTGGCGACCATACTGGGGACTGAAATCATTTTATTGATACTATTGTTTGATTTATAATCTACAGACAGAGTCTGAAAATCAGCCAGGAAGCCTTTGAAATTGCTTTTGCTATGCAATTGCAAAAGTAAATAAATGTTGTTTCAGTCTATCTCTGATTTAGCTTATAAGTTGAATCTTAGTTTCAAATTTTTCAATCAGATTCTCTAGTTTAAACAGATCTTTGAGGAAATATTAATCACATATCATTATTTCTTAAAGAATTTGTAGAAGTTGTATTTATTTTTCAAGTAAAACCCAAAATTTAAAAACACATATTCTAAGAAAACTGGCTTCAGAAAGGATTCGACATACTAGGTCAAACCCTGACCCAAATCCACCACCAATTTTTGAAAATCCAAATCTGATCCCTAGGATTCTTAGAAGACAAGGAAGTCAAGAAAGTTCTGAAAGAGGAAGTCAGGAAAGTACAGGTAGTTCTCGACCACTCTCTAGATCTGCATCTTGTCCTGTGAAAATTATTTATATTGATGACGTTCCTTTTGATGCGAGATTTGAAACATCTTTGTTTGTAAATTTTTCTGAGACTGAATTATCTAGGTTGATTCCAGATCCTTGGTTCATTGAAGAATTGCAATATAGATTTGTTTCGTATCATCTTGACAGAGAATTTCATAACTCCATTCAATCTGAGCAAGCCTTTGAAGAAAGCTCAAACATTTCTGTAATAACTGAAGCATCTCCGAACTCAGCCAATTTTCAAACACCTGTCAGACCTCCATCTCCACCTGTCAGACCTCCATCTCCTCCTACTAGACCGGCTACCCTTGTTACTCCACTTTATCTTCCAATGGCCAATCGATATGCCCCTTTAATATTACCAGCCAACCCTCCAGCTTTACCACCAGACTACCAAAGTAAGATCACACCTTTTGACGGATCAGGCACCTACACAGCTCAACAACACACCAAAAGGATGACAGATTACTTTGAGTTTTATGAGACTGATACTGATGATATCCGTATGAGAATTTTTGTACAAAGTCTTACTGGAGAAGTTAGAACTTGGTTTAGGGCTCTCACCCCGAACAGTATTGCTGACCTAGAAGCTTTGTATAGGGCATTTTTGAACATATGGGAGAAAAAGAAAGATCCTCTCCAGATCCTATCAGAATTTGAAAAATTAAGAAGAAGACCAAATGAAACCGTACCAGATTACATCATAAGATTTAATGAATCATATCATGCAGTTCCTCTGAATCTAAGACCCCCACCTAATAACGTGTTGGTCAAATTCCCAGACGGTTTTGACTCTGAAATAGCTTATTCTCTTAGGGAAAGAGCTCCACAAACACTAGAGGAAATGCGGAGCATAGTGGTGAGCGTAGAAGCAAATCTGATAGAAAAACGAGCCAGAGAAAGAGCAGAGAGAAGAATGCCTATGAAGGAAGAACCTTCAGCTTTTGAAAAGAAGCTGGATGTAATCATTAAAGGTATGGAAAGATTAGGTGATAGAGTGGAAACCATTGAAAGAAAGTCCGCTACTGATAACCAGAATGTTGCAAGAAACCCAAACTTTAGGAGGAATCTGAACCAAAATATTGGAAAGAATGTCCCTGATCAAAACATTAGACCACCTTTCCAAGAAAACTTTGTTGAAGGTTCGACCTTAGAAGGACCTACAGAAGATGTAGAAATAAACAATGTCAATGAGGACAAAGATGAATCAAAAATCTTCCTATCTCAGGATGATCAAGAGAATCATATCCTTGAAACATTCCACACTCATTCAGGTGAGACTTTTGATTTCAAAGAAGGCTATGACACAGCAATCTACGAGGTTCATAAGCAGTACAACTTGAGAAGTAGACGGATAGATGTACCAGAGAAAAATAAACAGAAACCCACAAAACAAAATGTCAAAGGAAAACAAAACATTCCCCCTGTACAAAATACTTCCCCTGTACAAAACATTCCCCAAATACAAATTTTGCCTAGGATAACTCCTAGTTTTTCAAATCCAATAATTGAAGATGTCTCTGACAACCAACTAATTGACAAACAGCAATCTAATACATCTCCTCAAGTAGGAACTGTAGAAGAAACAGTGGAAGTTAGTCCCGAAACATCTTCAAAGCAAAACTTCATTCATGAAAAAGAGAAAAACATTGAAGATCCAGTAAACCGAGAAAATCCAACTGTGCAAAACGTTAAAGCTCAAACAGAAAAACCCTTTAATCTAGAAGCTGAAATAGGCAAACTCAAGATAGTTGTTCCTTTATCAGAATTGGCTAAACATGATGTCTATAGGAATCAGATTTCCAAGTCTTTAAACATTAACATTACTGGATTGGATTATTCAGTAAATATTCTTGATGATCAACCCAAACTTCTTTTTGGCCCTGAGGTTAATGGCAAACCAGAAAGTGGGGGAACTCCTCCATTTTATGTAAGCCTGAATGTTCATGACAAGATACTCCAAAATGCAATGCTTGATTCTGGAGCATCTCACAATTTGATGCCAAAAGCAGTAATGGAAAGATTGAATCTAGATATTACTAGACCATACAAAGATTTGTTTTCATTTGATTCCAGTCAGGTAAAATGTTTAGGTTTAATTAAAGATCTGTGTGTCACTTTGGTCCAATACCCGGCTAAGTCTGTTTTAATGGACATAGTAGTTGCTGATATTCCACCCAAATATGGTATGTTATTGTCTAGGTCTTGGGGTGCTAAACTTGGAGGATCTATTCAATTAGACATGTCTTATGCAACTATTTCAGTTTTTGGTCAGCCTAAAAGATTATATAGAGAAACTTTGATGAAGTACTTAGTGAGTAGCCATGAGAAGCCTGAAAACTTCCATGTTTATTCTGTACATTCTGACATGGATTCTTTTATTTTATACAATGCTGAGTCAGATCTTCCTACTGAAATAGGAGCTCCTGAAAAGGAAATCATAAACAAAACCACTGCCAAAATTGAAGAAATATCTGAAAACAAAGAAACACCAGATGACCAAGAAAAACCTGAAACAACTAAACAACTAGCTCTTGTCAGAAAATCTATTAAAACAATTGATGAAGATTACGAACATGAAATTCTATGGCATTTAGAGTTTGATGGCTTAGTAAACAGGCTAGGTGCAGGAGCTGGAATTTGGTTACACAATGTAGAGAACAATCATGCAGAGGGTCATGCTTATAGGTTAAATTTCAAATGCACTAACAACATGGCAGAGTATGAAGCTCTTTTATTGGGGCTTAAACATGTCAAGAAGTTAGGAGGCATTAGGGTATCAATCATAGGCGACTCTGAACTAATTATCCAAAAAATTAAAGGAGAATGTGAAACAAAGGACATGAGACTGAAACAATACCGAGAGACAGTTGTTGAGATTCTCAACACATTTCTACAAGCCCAACTTGCCAAGATTCCCAGGAAACAAAACTTGCATGCTCATAGTTTAGCAATGTTTGCTAGTACATGTAAGTTGCCTTTTGATCCTAATCATCAGTTTTCAGCTGAGATAAGACACAGGCCTGCAATACCCGACAATGTTTTGAATTGGCAAGTATTTGTGAATAACCATCAAATCAATAATTTTTTGACACTTCAGAATGAGTTTTCTAACTGTAATATAGATGAAGACATGACTGCTGATAAATTTGATCAAGAAAAAGAACAAAAAATGGAAATTTCAAAAGAAAATGCAATTCATATGCTGCATCCAACCACATTCACTGAAAAAGACATGCAAAATTTGAAACAAATGGAATTTGATGAGATCATAGATGAGACAGAAATCATCAATTTAAAAGATAATCAATTACCCAAAGGATTAACACCTTTGGAAGATCTATTTGACTCAAATGATATTCCATTCAGACCTAAAATGGAACCTGTTAAAGCCGATATGGAGGAATGCAACTTAGGAACACCTGAACATCCAAAAATTGTTAAGTTGTCTAAATCTCTTCCAAAAGATCAGAAGGTAAAATATGTTGAACTATTAAAAGAATTCCAGGATGTCTTTGCTTGGAGTTATGAAGACCTCAAATCTTATGATACATCCATCATTCAACATACTATACCTTTGAAACCAGACCAGAAACCTTTTAAACAAAAGCTTAGGAGAATTAATCCCGTTTTATTACCCTCAATTGAAAAGGAAATCAAAAGAATGTTTGAAGCAGGGATTATAGCTCCTATCAGATTTTCAGAATGGGTTTCTAACCTAGTACCAACCAGAAAAAAGACAGGAGAAATCAGACTGTGTGTTGATTTAAGGAATTTGAATAAAGTTTCATTAAAAGACAACTATCCTCTGCCAAAAATGGACCACATTCTGCAAAGGGTAGTGGGATCTTCAAGAATATCACTACTAGATGGATTTTCAGGATACAACCAGATTCTGGTTCATCCTGATGATCAGGATAAAACAGCATTTACCACACCATGGGGTACGTTTAAATATGTCAAAATGCCATTTGGACTCAAGAATGCAGGAGCTACCTTTCAAAGAGCGATGGACATTGCTTTTGCTAAAGAGATACATGATTTTCTCGTTATTTACTTAGATGATTTGACCGTTTTCTCTAAAACAGATCAAGAACATTTAGGTCACCTAAGGCAAGTATTTATAAAGTGCAGAAAATATGGAATTTCTTTAAACCCTAAGAAGTCATTGTTTGGTTTGGAAGAAGGAAAGCTTTTAGGACATATCATTTCTAAAGATGGAATTAGGATTGATCCAGAAAGAATTCAAGCAATTTTGCAAATACCCCACCCCAGAAACATAAAAGAATTGCAAGCATTTATAGGAAAAATCAACTTCTTGAGAAGATTTATTTCTAGTCTAGCAGAGTTACTTAGATTAATGACTAACATGTTGAGGAAAGATTCAAGCATTGACTGGACTGTAGAAGCCAAACAATCATTCGAGGAAATTAAAATGGCTTTAACAAGGACACCAGTTCTGACCAGTCCTAAATTTGATAGAGACTTTATTATTTTTTCACTTGCTTCTGAACATACTGTTGCAGCTGTTTTACTTCAAAAAGATGACCAAGGGTGTGAAAAGCCAATAGCATTTTTTAGTAAAGCACTGAGGGATGCACCTCTAAAGTACAATATTATGGAAAAACAGGCTTTTGCATTGGTAAAAGCAATCCAAGATTTTAGAGTTTACATATTATATTCTCATGTGATAGCATATGTGCCCAATGCAGTAGTTAAAGATATTTTGACTCAAGATGGCATTGAAGGTAAACGAGGTAAATGGATAGCTACCATTTTGGAATATGATATTGAAATCAAGCCAACCAAACTGATAAAAGGCCAAGGCTTAGCACAACTCATGACAGAAACCAATTGCCAAGCCTTAGATATCAATGAACTGGATAACGAGAAGGAGATGGCGACTCCCCAGATCAGTCAAGCTTTCTTAGATTCACCCTGGTATACTGATATAATTCATGTTCTATTAAACCTGCAAGCTCCTCCAGGGTTGTCCAGAACCAAGCAAAGATTTTTAAAAATGACATCTTTGAAATATTGTATTTTAGATAGCACTCTATTTTGGAAGAATCATGAAGGAATATTATTGAATTGTCTCTTAAAAGATGAAGCTGATAAAGTGCTTAATGAATTTCATGCAGGGGATTGTGGAGGACATCTCTACTGGAAATCTACTGCAGACAAGATCTTAAGGGCTGGCTTTTACTGGCCAACATTATTTTTTGATGTAAAGAAATTTGTAACAAGCTGTCACAAATGTCAGATATTTGAGGGTAAAAGAAAGTTGTTACCTCTGCCTTTAAAACCAGTTTCCACAGAAAGACACTTTCAACAATGGGGTTTAGATTTTATTGGAGAGATTCACCCCCCTTCTTCAGGACAACATAGATGGATTTTAACTGCTACAGACTATTTCACCAAATGGATTGAAGCCATCCCATGTAGACAGTCAAATGATTCTGTAATCATAGGGTTTCTTGAAACCAACATACTTTCAAGATTCGGATGTCCAGAAAAGATCATAACAGACAATGCTGCTGCATTTAAATCAAAGAAACTGATAAATTTCTGCCATAAATATCATATTACTCTAGGCCATTCAACAGCCTATTACCCCCAAGGTAATGGACTAGCAGAATCCTCCAATAAGAGTTTGATCAATATCATTAAGAAATTGTTGGAGGAGAATAAAAAGAACTGGCATAAGAAACTGACCTATGCATTATGGGCAGACAGACTTACAACCAAGAAATCCATTGGGACTAGTCCTTATGAGTTAGTTTATGGTTTCGAGGCAAGATTCCCATCATCGTTAGGAATCCCTGTGATGAAATTACTTCAAGAGGCTCAAGTGGAGCCAAATGACATTCAAAGAAGAATTAATCAGACAATCCACCTGCAACAAACCAGAGAAGAGGTATACCAAAGATCACAAGTCTTACAGAAAAAGCTAAAGAAAATGTTTGATAAAAGAACTAAAGCAGAGGATTTTCAGTTAGGAGACAAGGTCCTAAGATGGGATTCTAGAAGAGAAGAAAAAGGGAAACATGGGAAGTTTGATTTCTTGTGGAAAGGGCCTTATATCATCCATGCCTTGCAGGGAAACAATACTTATTTTTTGAAGGACTTGAACAATTCAGAAGTTGAAGAAGGACCAGTCAATGGTCGAATGCTTAAGCATTATTTTGATCCAATTTACTAGAATGTTTAAATGTTCCTAACTTGTACATAATATATTGTTTGCTTGTTATATTTTTGTTACTGCAGTTTGGATTGGATGGTGACTTCTTGGAATTGAAGCCCGAAGTGAAGGCCCTAAGTTCCAAAAAGTTTTACTATCATATGTAAAATAAAGCTACCTGAAGAAGGAAAATTCCTTACTTTCAGTTTGAAGACATTCTGAGGCATCTGATCTACTGTTCTTGACTTTCCACAAAGAAAAGTCATCCCCAAGTGGAGCCAGTGTTAGCCTCCTATATCAATAGGTTTCATCTTTCATGATTGTCTTGATGGAAGTGTGGAATATGTTCAAACCTTCTTACTTGAGCGAAGGTGTTCCATATTCTTAAAAAACCAAAAAATCAAAAAATTTAAAAATGTAAAGAGGGTATACCCTAAAAGAAAAATCAAAGGGTAAAAAGAATAAAAATGGTCAAAAAGAGAAAGAAATGAACCCCAAGCAAAAAATAGACCAAGGAAAGTGTGCAAGTCTAAATGCCACTACTTTTTTCATCTGTTGTAATAAAATAATTGTGTGCAGCTTGTGAAACTTTTGCCGCAATTCATGAATAAGTCAAACTCTTTAAACTTGGCTTAGTCATATTTCAATTTCATGTTTTAGATTAGAGAATAAATATCTAGCCAAACAGTTTAATCTTGGCAGATAAGTAGCTAGGTAGAGTGAATAAAAGGTGCTCAACAGTTTAATCTGAGCCCTTGGATGTAATAAGGGTAGAAATAGATAGATTCATCATGTAAAAAGAAAAGATTGAGAAGGTTTTGCAAGTCTAAATGCACCCTAATAAAGAAGACAACATGGTAGTGTTAAGTAGATAGGGTAGGTAGATGTTGCTGCAAAGTGTTATCTGATGAATGGTGCTGCTATATGTTGGTTGATCCTTTACTTTCATCACAAGTACTAAAGCAAGAAATACACTGGAAAATCACAGCAAGCAAAGTCAAATTCATTAACCTCCCTCATCATTTTCCCCCTCGAGTTTTACTAATTTCCCCCAAAAAAGTACTAAGGTAATTGGAGATCAAAGGGGCTCAAGGCATTTCCTTGACTTCTGGAGGGACCGGACCCTCGGCCTAATGATCAAAAGACCTAAGCACTTGAAATAATCCATCATTGATTATCTTCCATTTTAAACTTTTCCTAAGTAAAATCCTATTTTACTTAGGAAACTGATGTAACATTCCATAAAATTCCTCAAAACAACTTGTTATTCTAAGTTTAAGTGTTGAAGATAAAAATGTGCAATTTACTTCATAAGTTTTCACTTTCTTAGATGTACAAAGGTGTTTTGATTTTCCTTGTCCTTTTTCATATTAACACCTAACTCTATTATATTAAATCCCTAGTGAAATCCCTTTTTCCTATGTATATAACTCCCTTGTCTAATAAATATCCCCAAAACCCTCTTATTATAATGTTTTACCAAAGTATATATAGTCCCGCACATTTAAAATAAATACCCCGCTTTATAAAGCCCTTTGGTAAAACTCTAACCTTATATATACATTCCGCCCCTATGATGAATTAATTATATTAATTTATTCATCGTATAATAAAATATATGAAGAAAAGCGTTAGACACATAACATATGTGTTTAACACCAAAAACAAGAATAAACTACGACGGAATCCTGCGCCACCATACTCAGCATTCCACGTGGCATCCCATATGGCCAAACTCCACCGCAATCCATTTCATAAAATCACGGGGTTAATTAGTCATTCGGACTAATTAACAACCATTCTCGCCTATTAACTTCTCCCCGGGGTGATTAGATTACACGTCAAAACTTGTTTAAACCCCGATGGGCCCGCTTTTGAAACCGCACAAGTTTCCCTTTCCTCCAGCCGTCAGATCATTCCTCCGTTGATCAACGGTCTCGATCAATCCCGCTGCCCATCCCGTATGAGTTATTTAGCCAGCGGGGAGTGGGCGGTTTTGACTATTCAGCATTCCACGTGGCAAGCATCCTGTGGAATCGCTGCCATTGCGATTTTTACCGCCTTCCTCCATAAGCGGTGCGGGCTCACCGCTTACCGCTTATCAAATACCGCCGGTCCCACTCCCTTACGTCACCCCGTACGTCGAATGACGTCATCGCCTCGAAAACGACAAAAACCCTTTTGACTTGTTTTTAAGCCATTTATCGCGTTTTTTTAGTTATTTTGGTTTTCGAAAGAGACTAAGCTCCCGCTGCAAATTTCAAAATTCACTGCAAATACACCAAATTACTCAGAAATTCCGTTGCGCCCGTGTTGAAGAACGTTCCTGCCATTGTCCATTACCTGTTGAAGAACCAGTTTCCATTAAAAAACAGGTATTTATCATTCCGCGCCCCGACTGCAAGTTAAGCTTGGTTTCTTGTGTTTTTCTCTGAAAAAGTGTTTGAAAGTCCTCTCTGAGTCCTCATTGAAGAGTTGAAACCTGTAATTTTTCTTCCCAAACCTGCAATTTGTTCCAATTTCTTCTTTTGTCAGATATCCCGTCCGGTCTGCAAGAAAAACTGAAACCTCCATTTTGAATCCACAAGAACCAAAATGGAGGCCCCAACTGCTCTAAATGTCACTCCTTTAAATGCTCCTCACCGAGATTTAGACTACTTGCCTCTCATAGATGAAGATTTCCAAATAAAAGACCTGCATTTTGATGAAAGTCCCCGTTTGAGCTTCTGTCGCTGCAGAGACGAACACTCAAAGGGGCAAGATCTTATAGGGTTGTGGGAATCCAATCTCCCAAGGTATTTTATTCCTACAGTTCACGTTTTCCCCGAAATCATTCATTATTTTCATGCAAATTATGATCCTGCACAAAGAGCTGTATTAGCTCCTGATCAAAGTGTTCTGTTCCCTATCACACCTCAGGCTATCAATGCTATGTTACAATTTGAGCCAGAACAAGAATTAGCATCTCTATCCGTGGAAGGGCTAATTGAGAAAACCAGACTGCTAACTCCAGAGAAATTGAAAGCAATGTGTCAGTACTTCATGTTACCTGAGCATCAGCCAAAAGGGACTCCTCCCTATGGTTTTTACTTTTTCAATCAATTGGGAAGGCTTATTGTGAATGTAATATCCTTTGTCTTAGGATTCAATACCAGTGAGTATGTTGACGAGATAACTCTGGCTTTGCTATCTATCTTTACCCCTGGGCAGCCTCCTGAGATTAAGTATGACTATGCTTCCTTCATTGCCAACAAAATCCATGATCAATTTTTAAGGCTAGACGATGAAAAGGTTTTCAAGTACTCCTCAGTTATCTATCACCTCATAATTTTCTATCACTCAGACAAATTCCCTTTCCCTGTTCAGAAACTTGATGCTAAAGGGAATCCCAGGTCTGTTATTTTTTGGTCCCCCATCATTCATTTGTCCTCTGATTCTCCCTACTCTTATTCAGAATTCATTGATCAGTTTGTACATCCTGCCACAACCTTGTTAACAGGAGTTTCTCCCCCCAGGCTTAGTACTGAGATTATAAAGACCCTGCAATTGTCAAAGAGTTATAAAGTTGGGGATTGGTACTTGTACCAAAACCATACAGTCATCAGGATTTATGGATGTGAATTACATCCATTCAAGTTACCCCGATATGTACCAATGAGAATTTTTGCTTTGGAATACTTTAGACAGATGAATAACTCAGATGTAATCCATTTCTGCAATGTAAAGAAGAAAGCACAGTTAAGGATCAAAAGCCAGTTAGGTCCTTTCATTTGCAATTCTAGAGAAGCTGAGAGAGATGCAGAACTTATATTAGAGAGAAAATTCCAGACATCTTTCCGTTGGGTCCCTTATGACCCCTTTGGTTTCATTTGTGAAAGAAGGTTAAAAAATAAGTCATCTCCTTATATACATCACAGAATTCCTGACATAGAACAATATGCAAATCAAGATGAATGGGTTAAAGGAACACTTGTTGAAGAGGGAAGTGGAGCTGACAAATTGAATAAACTTATGAAAGATGCTGAGAAGAAATTTGACCTAGAAACATATGATCAAATGCAAGTACCCTATATTGGCACATCTTCAACAGCCACTCTACAACAAGCTATACAGGAAGACAGCCCATCAGTAGCAGCAGAGCCTAAAGGTAAAGGAAAAGAACCTATAGTTCAGGTCATTGAAACCCTGGTCATGGCAGAAAAATCATAGAGTTCCAAAACACCAGAACAATCTAAAGCTTCTCAAACACCAGCAAAGCAAATCCAAGCTCCAGAGATGCAAACTCCACTGAATGTGGAAATAGGGAAAAAGAGGTCAGCTCTAGATACCACACCTTCAAAAGGAGCCCCACAAGTCTATCAAGCTAAAAAACATAAATCTGATCTACCTCCAGATGTAGAGATCATAGATGAAATATTTGATGATGGCAGGGAAGATAGTCAGCAAACAGGTACAGCAAGTGAAACAAACATAAGCCAGAAAGGGATACAAAAGCAACTGAGCACTGAAGTATCTTCTTTCAGACCGCCCAAGACAGACACTGGAGACATAAAGAAAACCTTCATTGATATCAAAACAAGGAATGAACCATTAAAAATGAAGGTCTATGATCAGTATATGAAGATGGCTCCTCACAATCAGCAAAGGTTGATGTCAGCATTTGATCTTTCACAAGGTAAAATGCAAATGAGCCACTTCAAAGCTAAGGGGCCAAAGCCAACTTCAGCAACAGATTACATCAGAACAAATTTTGAAGTGTTAGCAAAGGATATCCATCCCTTGGATCAGATAGAGCTTCATAGGCAAACAGGGGAAATGGTTTATTCCACTCTCACCAACAAAGCCATGGCAACTTTAACACTACAAGATTCCTTGAATAATACTACTGCAACATTAAAGATTGAAAGGGCCTCCTCACAGGCCAAAGACAATAGAATAAAGTCTCTAGAAGAGATCATTATTGGTTTGGGTCACAATCCCAAAGACACTAAAGGTATTGAGGCACTGATAAAAAAGAAAGAGGATGATATAGCTGCACTGAGAAAACAGTTGAAAATACCAGCCTCAAGGCACCCCCAGACACATGAAGTAATAAAAGGAAATTCACAAGAAGAAATGATGGAGTTGCTCTTAAATTTGACAGAGCGACTAAATGAAACCGAGAAGGAGCTGGAAAAGGCATTGCAGGAACAGGAAATTCTCAAACAGGCTTCAGCAGCAGGTACTACAGGACAACAGGAACAATCATCTCAAGTGAATATTTCTAATTTGAATTCTGATGATTTGATTAAACAGATGGAGAGTTTGCAGCTAAAGGTCACAGAACTCCAAGAAGCAAAATTACAATTAACAAAATTGGAGGGAAAATATGACACATCCAAAAAGACAGCTGCTGACAACCTCAGAGAAATAAAAAGGTTGGAAAAATTGGTTGAGGCTTTGCAAAAAGATCTTACACTGGAAAAGCCTCTGAATGAAATAAATGATATTCTTTGGGACAACATCATCAATATAATAAGAGATATTTGGCCTTCCATTCAAGCTATTTTTGAGCAGAATGAGTTAGTCAAAATAGCCCAAGAGGAAATAAACAAAACGAGACATGAATTAAGAGGCAAGCCAGAGCTAGCCCAGCAGCTCATTCAGTTTTTGAATTCCAGAACAAAACAACAGCTAGCATTACTAGGAATTGATGACAGAACAGGTGTAGTTTTGGAAGCAAAGAGAATTTTTACAAAGAGAACTTTCATGCAAAATCTAGAAAGAAAGTGTAATGATATTTTGGTCGACATCAACGTTTTCAGAGAAAAATTTCAAGCTCTGCTGGACAGTGATTTGCCAAGTCCCATGCTCACAGAGGATCAAATAGTAGACTTGGAAACTTATGATAAAAGAATCAAAGCTCATGCTAAACATACAGCTGTAGGTTCTACTAGTATAGGTTCTACTAGCTCATCAGAACCTACAGTACCAACTGGGAAGAGTATTTATGAAAAAGTGAGAAATCTGTTTCATCTGGAACATGAGTTAAAGTATCTATTTCCAAACGAGCCCACTTTTTATAAACTTACTGAAGCCGATGAAACTTTAAGGAAGCTCAGAAGAACAATGATACCAGATGATCAGTGGTGGAAGGAAATGATGGAAATTTTGTAAAAAAATGTTGTCAGGACAAAAGTTTATCTTTACTATTAAGTAAATGGTAAAAAAAAGAGTATCAGATGAAAGAGTATCAGATGAAAGAGTAAAGAGTATCCGTGAGAAGTAAAAGTATTCAACAAGTCAAAGGAATACGCAAAGGACAGCACAGAGCCCTTTTTAGAGCACTTATCCTTAGCACGTCCATGAAGAAAGGAACAGCACATCAGCCGTTACTCATTATTCTATTTTCGAGACCATGTGTCTCTTGTTTGTTGTAAATACGCTTTAAGTCAGCCTGAATTATTGGCTAAGATAGAGTAAGATTGTTAAGATTATTTCTGTATAAATAAGCCTTCAAAGAGAGTTTTGGGGGGTGGATTCTATTACTCTGCTGTAACATTGAGGTTTTCGGAATAAAAAGCTTTTGGACAAATTTACTTGTGGCTTACTGGATGACGTTTTGAAGCACTGGACTTGTTGCAGGATTCATGTGTTGGACTTCAGTTCAATAAGTTTTCCAACCCTTGTGTTTAAATTTTATATTAGTTTATGCTATCATCATATCCGTTTCTGAATAGTTTACATAAAAGATTGAAACAGAATTTGCTTAATTTTACTCTGTTTTCAAATGTGATTATTCTTGATGTTTTCTTCCTGATTAGTTATAAGCATGAATTCTTAATTGCTCATGTTTTGCTGATTTAAACATTGTTGATTACTGTAACAAAGAATCCTTCATTGCTCTTTGCTTGTAGTCATTTCTCTTCTTTCTCTTGAATATGGTGAAAGATTCTTAGCTGCCTTTCATCCCTTCAAGACCATCCATCCACTTTAAATTTTAAGAATTGTTCTCTGTCTAGCTATCTTGCCCTGTAATACCATCTTGTGTCTAGAAAAGAAATCCAGTAAAGCCATCCTTAGACTCCATAGCCCAATGGACTGAAAGCCCTCAACCTTGCCCTTAGTTTGTGGATTCCACCATTTTCCCAAAACAAACTTTGCATCTATAACTAGACTAAAATCATTCAAAAACAAAGATAAATCATAAAGAGAGAGCCCTCTCTGGATGCAGATTGGCTAGATTCTGCATCTAAAAGGTTGGTTTGTGGTTACCTCGGGTATACTTTCCTCTTACACAACTTCTAGGAAAAACTCGAGTGATAATATCCTGTCACATGAATTAAAGGCTTCTTTTTCTTTATGTCCCCATTTGAAAACTGAATTCTTCCTAATCATTATCTGTAAAGGTAAAACTATATGAGAACAATCAGGAACAAATCTCTTTACAAAATTTATCTATCCTAAAAATGACTGCATGGATTTCTTTTTATGTGGCAAAGGGATATCAGAAATATCCTTTATTTTGTTAGGGTCAATATATATGCCATCTTTAGATACAATAAATCCTAAGATTTTCTCTTCATTAAGAGCAAAGAATGATTTTTTTCGATTCAAAGAAATTCCATACCTTTTACATCGTTCAAAGATCTGTTTTAAATCATGTAGATGGTTAGTTCTTTTATTTGAATAGACAGTTATGTCATCTAGATAGAAAACAACTGACTTATTAATCAAACCTTTGAAAGCTATATCCATGGCTCTTTGGAAGGTAGCTCTAGCATTTATCAAACCAAAAGGCATTTTTTACTAAGCATATGTTCCCCATTTGGTTTTGAATGTGATTTTTAGTCTATCATCGGGATGCACTAGTACCTGATTATACCCTGAAAAACCATCAAGAAAAGACATTAATTCAGAACCTGCTACTGGTTGAAGTATCTGTTCCATTGTAGGTAATGGTAAATTATCCTTTTGACACACCCTATTGAGATTTATAAAATCTATAAAAATCCTAATATCTCCATTCTTCTTTCTAACAGGTACCAAATTCGAAACCCAATTTGAGTGTCTAACAGGGAAAATAATTTTGGCTTTCAAGAGTTTATTCAACTCTATTTTAATTTGAGTTTCCAAGTTGGGATGAATCTTCCTTAGATTTTTTTGAACTGGTTTTACATTGGAGATCATTGGAATTGTATGTTGAATGATAGAAGTATCATAAGTTCACAAATATTCGTAATTCCAAGCAAAAACACTCTTGTATTTGTTTAGAAGTTTGATGAAAAAAACCTTTCTTCTTGTGTTAGCCCGAGTCCTAGATTGACATTTTGTGGTTTAGATTCAGTACCAATATTTATTAACTCAAACTTTAAAGTTGAACTCTGAAGTTTGGCATTAGTAACCTTTTTGAATCTATCTTTGATATCATAGAGATCTTCAAGTCTTACCACAGATTTCAAAATAAAATTTTCATTATTTTTTTATTTTATTTGAAGATCATGATCACTTTCATCAACTATTTGATCATCATAAGATTTCTCCGAGGTTAATAACTTCAGGATATCTTCATCTTGATTAAACACTCACCAGTTGGTAACATTGTCAGGGACAGATGGTCAAAATATTAATTCAACTAAAAACCTATCAGGACTATAATCCTTAGCTGGAAGGAGTTTAGAAGCAACATTAGCTAATAAATCAGCTGCTGAATTCTGAGATCTAGGAATAGGGGAAATATTGAATGCTAGAAAATGAGTTGTAAGATCTTGAACACAGGTTTGGTAATGTTTAAGATTACCTGAAAGAAAATGAATAGTATTTCTTACTTGCCTGATGACAATTTCAGAATCACCATATACCTTCAAATATTTAACATTCAACCCTGTTTCTTTATGAAGTCATTGAATCAAGGCTTCATATTCTGCAATGTTATTTGTACACTAAAATTCTAATATACATGACAACATAGTTTTCTCCCCTTCTGGATTAACTAAAATACATCTTGCTTGTGCACCATCATTGGATTTTGATCCATCAAAACACAAAGACCAAAATAAAGATTTATCTACAGATTTATTTACAGATTGATCAGCAATATTAATACATCTTGAAGTATCAGTATGTGAGAAATTTTCAATTTGTGAAGTGAAACTATTTACAGAAAAAGGTGATTCCTGGGCATTAAAATTTCCGAAGAATGATTCGACTGAGTAATTTCCAAGAATATTATTATTGAAAGCTACAGGTTGATTTTCTTGTTCAAAATCTATTACTGTATGAGTCATCTGTTTCTCCCGCTCAACTTTAATTTGATTAGGTTTCCCTTTATAGGGAAGACACATGTGAGACCAATCGGTAGAAATGTATCCATGGATTTTTTGAGACCAATCCCTGCTTAAGATCAAACCATAAAACTCAGGGATGTTAGCAATCAATAAATCAATTCTCTGAACTATTCTTGGATCAGCTGCTAACCTAATAGTGACTGAATTAATCTCTCCTACAACTTGCACTTTAGTTCGATCTAATTGGAAAATACGAACTGCAGATTTCTGGGGTTCAATGCTAAATTTAGAGCACACTGAGGCTGGCATTATGTTTGATGATGACCCTAAATATATCAAGAAGTTATGTAAATTTCTATTACATATCTCATAATTTAAGAGGAAAGGAGGTGTCTATGAATTATATCTATCTCCAATTAAAACAATATCGGTAGCATCTACTTTATCGGGTGGTGGCTTACTTGATCCTTTGGCTGCTTTGGATGTTACACCATTTGGGAGAGGAGAAGCAAGAACTGCATTTAGTTATTTTAACAATAGCTTATGTTGATGCTTGAGCTTGTTGAGTTCATGCAAAGAAATATTTGCTCTGGTAATCTTCATATCTTCTATAATGTTACAATCCATAGAATCAGATACTATTAGGGTTTTAGATGTTGATGGAGGGTTAGAAGATGATGGTTGATTTTGGGTAGGAAAAGGAGAAGTTTTCTTTACAGGAGTTTTATATTTAGTAATCAGAGTTGAAATTTTATTCTTGGGATATGTTTGAATAGTTTCTACTGCACTCTTACTTCTTGTACTCACTAGGAGAGCTTCTTTTTCATTTTCGTTATCTGAGTTAGGAAAAATAAAATCCCACATCCCATGACATTCAACTAATTCTTCTTCTTCGTTTTCTTCTGATGATAGGATTGTATCTTCTTCTTCCTCTTCCTCTAAATCTAACTCTGCATTAGATATTGCATTAGGTAGTTTTGATTTAGTTGTCTAATTTCTTTCAAAATTCCTAAAGGGCCTTTTAGTCGAAGTTTCAGCTACCTGTTTCTTAATTTCAACCATTTCATTGGACATAGTCTTTAGGAATTTTTGTAATCCTTCCATATCATATGGATCTTTAGGTGCTTTCTTCTTCGATTCATCTTTGAAACTAACTTTTTTGGATTTTCTCTCCTCATTAGCATTCTTTTTCTCTAAACTGATGATACGTTTTTCCACTACAATTGCTTCCTTCATGTTTTCGACTAGTGTAGGTTTAGCAGCTCTATCTACAAATATGGCTATGTTTGAAGGAAAAGCAGATACGTACCATTCGCTTTGGACTTCTTCACTAGGTTTTGATGTTGTAGGATTTTTATTCAACAACTTGTTAAATCGAGAGTTGAAGTCTTTGATGAGTTCTTTGGATTCTGTCCTCAAATTGGAGAGATCATTAATCAAAGTTGCTATTGACCTATCATCTACGAACTTGGTTAGGAATTGTTCTTGAAAAATATCCCAGCTAGTAATGGATCCTGATGGTAATGAAAAATATCAAGATCCTGCTACTTCTTGCAAAGTGTATGGGAATAGTCTAACCACAACATCTTCTTGTGTTACTCCATTTAAATTTACAAACAACATGAAGTTGTTAATGTGTTCTTCAACTAGTATGCCAAGGTTGGGGCTAAACTTTGGTAACCATTTTTCAGGATTAGCTGGTAATTGAATCAAAGTTGTAGGCATTTCAATTGCTCTTGGATTGGTCCATGGTATTTGTGCCATCGTTGTACTAATGGTAGAAGAAGTTGGAGGGACAGTTGAAATCGTTTGAGTAGGTACTGTTGAAGTAACTGTAACTTTATGGATTGTGAATTGAAGTTGGGAAGTAGATGGTAATGATATGGAAGATGTGGATGATATTGATGAAAGAGTCTCACGATATAAATCAGAGGGTGTTTTTCTAGCTCTTTTTCGATTTGGTAGAGGAATTTTAGTTGGTGCAATACCAAGATTTTCACTCTGTAGTCTAGTAAGATGCTAGGAAGGAATGTATTGTGAAGTCACACTCTCTTGGGTTAACTCAGATTGCTCTTGAGATAATGAAAATCCTTGAAGTTTATGAATTAAAGATTGTACTTTAGGAGATTCAACATATGACTCTCCTGATTTGTTTAAGGTTTTGGCAGTGGGTGTAGTAATTATCTTTTCAACTTCTTCCATAGAGATTTGAGATCAAGGAGAAGTTGAAGAAGGTGATGAGGGTGAATTACCATTGGAATGGCCTGTGGATTTAGATTTACTTTCCATTCATAGCTTAGGCCCTCCTTCTAGTGCCAGAAATGTTGAAGCCTTTGAAATCCTAGCTTCAAGCATTGGGGAAACCACCCGGTCTGGACCTTGATAAAGCTCCTTTTCCATTTTTGATAGTGGTTCTCACTGGATACTATGGGACCGGTTTCCCAATAATAAATGGAATGAGTTGGTGATGAGGTGTTTGTATAATGGATGGTGAAATTTTGATATTTAATCTACTGCTTAATAAATAAAAATAACTCTGAACTGACTCGGGTATTTAAATATGAACACGATTTAAGAATAATTTCATTTAAACAAACAATCATGAAGATGACTTATTTATTTAAAAGATAGATGAGATTTCATATGATAATAAATATGTTTAAGAAGTTAAATAGAGTAGAATAACATATCGTATTCACAGATCTATATTGTCTATACATACTATGAAAGATAATATTTCTATATTTTCATAAATGATATAACAGAGAAATGTTTTAGAAGCATATATATATAAACAATAGAAATTTTAATAGGAATATTTTATCACATAAGAAAACTGAAACAAAAATGATAAAAATACCAGATACATTTAAAATTCTTTGATGCAATTGATACTCCGATCTTGTTCTTTCACTTAGAACTATCTTCAAGACGTAGAAGTGTAGACTCTTAAAAAATGATTCCTCATAAAATGATAGAATGTGATCCATCATAAAATATATATATATATATATATATAGAAGTACAAAAGTGTATCTCCCAAGTCAAAAATTATTACAAATTCAAGACCCCTTTCTAAATACAAGAAAGGGTTTTAAATAGCACTAAAAATTCTAACAAATTATCCTAAACATCGCTTAGATGCTTTTGTGAATACCAAATCATGAAAGCTGGAGATGAGATTTTACAATAATATATTGATGGTTCTCATCAGAATAGATCTCAGATACTTCTTACGTATTTGATGTGTGCAGCTGGCATATCAATAACATATCTTTGACTTCTGGCAGATGACTCAGACGAGAATGTAGTTGACCAATGTAGGTGGCATTAGAAAATTTTGGAAGCATATTAGAAATAGCATGGGAGAGGCATTTCATAGTCAATTTATGGTTGTATGGTTTGACTAGATATGACCAGAATGTAACCCATGTTATCTCTTTTATTGCATCAATTTGTTGGTACGTGCTTTTCAATTCTTGCTCCCATTGTTTTTCTAGCTCTTTGACCTTCGAAAGTTGTTCTGGAATGTGATTAGAGATTAAGTTAGCAATATATAGGTTATCATTTATTAACTCTACCACATTGTTCATTAAAATTCTTTCCCTGGAAATAACTGTCTCTGCTTTAATTAACTATACTTCCCACTCTGCAAACATAATTTCTTTATGTGTTTCTTGAATTTTAGGCAAATTAGTTGCAATTCCTTGATCTGTTTCTTGCCATGTGAGAAATCCTGAGATTTTCTCATCGGCATCTTCAAATTAAAGTATTGAGTTTTTTGTTTTCTCTGCAAGTGACATAGTTATTTCACATAAAGGATCAACCATTGTTATCTTCTGAGATAAAACATCAAGCTCTAATGATAACATTTTATTTGATTCAAGGGCTTCTTTCTTGAATTGATCTATCTCAGGATAATCTTTAAATATTTGTAATTTTTCTTGCAATATTGCATTATGTTCCTCTTTGGCCACTTTTTCTCTTTGAAGCAATGTCTATAATTTATTTACTTCTTGGGTCAGTTGTTGTTGTTTTTGTATAGTTTCAAGATTTTGTCTTTCAGAATTTAAATGTTCTCTAAGCTCTTCATTCTGTTTTCTTTCTTTAACTAATTGCTGCTCCAGCTGCACTATTCTTTGGTCTTTTTCCTTTAGTAACAAATTTACCTCAGAATATTTATCTATGGTTGCTACTGTATAGGCTCCTGCATAATGAGATAGTTTTGTTAATTCCTCTGAAGGATCAATCTTGGAGTTTTTCCAAAAAACATCCATCAATTCGGCCTGGGAAGATGATAATAGATTATGGTCCAGTTTTCTTTTCTTTCTTTGCCTCTTAACCACAACTCTATGCTTTGGACTGTAGAAAATTTCCAAAGGTGGTATATCTTCAACTTTTAACACAGTCTCCTTAGATGGATTCTCAGGAATAATTTCAACATCTGGAGTATTGATATTACTGACTTTCTCTTCAAATATGATGATAGATGTCTGTGTTGTATTCAGCTTCTCGAAATAATTTTGTCCTTTGATCTGCTGATCAAACTATTCACATCCTTTTGAATTAACATGTATATCAATACCAGAGGAGCTATCAGCCTTATTTCCTGTGTTTATTTGTCCAGTTTGAGTATCACTCTTTTTTCCATTTTCTTCTTTTTGATCTTCTTGGGATAATAGAGGAGTTGTTTGTACCTGGTCAAGAGGAATTGTTAATAACATCTTGTTCCTGTAAAACATAAATTTCTCCATATCACTTGTTTCCAGTTTTAAACTTGCTTTTTCCTGAACCTATGCAAAACCTTCAGCTGAGACAAATAGATCATCGAAACTATCATCTTCATGTTCAAACTTGGCAATTTGTACCGTAGATGTAAACATTAAGGGAAATTTTCTTTGGGTCATATTTCCTTGGGGTGATGAGTGCTAGTTTGAGTTGTTTGATTTTAAAGGCTTCTTTCTCTACATGCTTAAATCATTGAGAGTGTAAGATCCACTTTTGAGAGGAAATGTAGGCCACATTTGTTTCTTGGAGGTCTTAAGATTCCTGGACAAACCATTCTCTATAATCTGATAGGAAATTTCCTGAGCTAGTAATTTATCAAGAATGTATAGAGGCAAAACATGAGGGTTGGGTACACTTCTGAATATTTGGATGTAAGTGAAATTCTCCTCTCCAAACCAGTCTCCAATTAGGGTTAAATCAAGGTTGGCTTTATCTGATAACCACGGAGAGGGTTTGTTAAAAATGGCTCGATGAATGGGCATCATAAATCCATGGAAAATTTTCAATACAAGGTATCTGTAATGGGATTTCCACAAATATTTATGATAGATATGGATAGGAGCAAGATTCTGAGGAGTCCATTTCCATCCTAAAATGAGAAATTTAGAATTGAATCATATGGCATCTAAAATGAAAGCACACAAATGAAATGGGGGTGTCGTTCTGGTAGAGTTATGCCTATTCTTTCTATAATCAGGAATTTTATTTGCTAACTTATCATATAGGATGACCGACCAATCCATAATATAAGAATTCATGGCAGAATCAATCAGGGGTAACATTTCAATAGAAAACCTTGCAGAATTGGAAAACCCAAATAGTCTACATATCATGGCAGCAACGTAGCAATAGGGAGGTGCTATATATTCTACAGAATACATACTTGTGGATTCATGCTTGTGTTTCTCTGGAGTTTGCCTCCATTCTCTAATAGGGTCTGACTCTATTTCATTTTTTGAAGTGAAATCCTCTATAAATTCTCTATTGTAGATCTTTTGAGGCTCTGGTAGATGATACATTTCCCTGATATCTTCTGATTTAAAGGACCAGAACATCTTCCCTTCAGCTATTAAAATGTTCTATCTGTGATTTTTATGCCCTCTATTACCCATCGTACTAAATCATAGTATAGAAATACATTTTCTCGAGCCACTACTCTATGAAGAAAAGAGTCTGCCAATTATTTGAGGGGATTGTCTTCTAATTCCGAGTCTTCATTTGGCACTGTCACTTTTTCTTCTGTCACAGTGGGATTTTCAGCTTCGAGCAGATTATAAAATTCTTCCCAAGACATCTTTCCAAGACCAAGGCATGTAGTATCAATTACCAGCTTAACTTTCACTGGCTTTTCCTTTCGGATGGTGGTAACCTTCGCTTTCTTAAGCTTCTTAGACATTTTCTCTGACTGGAAGTGTTTTAATAGGTCTACAAATAAGCGGACTAGATTTTCTACAGAGCTATAAATAAGTGGGAAATGATGAAAGTTCTCTTAGAATCATAAGGAAAACAACGAAGAATGAACAATGTCATATAAAAAAAAAAAATCATTTAAAGCGACGTCATATTATGGAAAATAATCGGCAAAGGATTTCATTCATAAATCAAACATAATAATTTCCATCTTAAAAATTAAATGCCTTTATGAAAAGTCACATCATGTGTTCTCGCTTGAGTTAAATGTCATAACTTAACCGATTTCCGATCAATGATGATTGTACATCGGGGATCGGCAATTTTAAAGTCTTGGTTTAAATATTATCGCTTGAAACTTCCGATTGTGATTTGTCGATGGGTGATGTGATTTAGAGTGATGAGCAATGGTTTTTACTTTATCGCATCAGAACTTTTCAAATGAATGCATAAGCATGCATCAATTTTTCTACCGATTTTCGATTGCCATTAGACTTATCACGTCGGATCTTTGCAAAGGGACTTTTTGTGATATGACTTTATTAATTTTGCGACATATAAGGCTCCATCGCATCGAAACTTTTGAAATGAGAGAACTTTTGAAATGAGACTGTTTTGTGATATGACTTTGGTAGTTTGCGATTGCGATAAGAATTAATCGCATCGGGGATATTCGAAGGGAAGAATTAGCCATATGTTTATTGCGATATGCACTTTTGTGATCTACTCTATCGCATTGGAATGTTTTTTGGGAAAATGACATATCGAGCTATTCCTTTCATATTTTGTGAAAATGCAATAAAGACTTATGTTTAGGCCTTGTTTCTATGATTCATGTGATTTTTAATATGTACATATATAGAAAAGTCTTTCTTTAATATTTGCAATAAGCAAAGCTAGGAAAAATTACTGAATCTAAAAGAAAAAGAAAAAGGGGACCTATTTCTTATAAAAATTAATATAAAAATTTTGAAATGGGGAGGGTTGTTGTACAGTACAATAGGTTACAGAGGTAATAATTCATTTTTATTAAAGGATTTAGATGGATCATATCTACCAGGTGGACCAGTCAACGGTAGAATGCTGAAGCATTACTTTTCTCCATATTAACATTAGTTCATTTGTTTTACTTTGTTCATTGTAAATAAAATTGCAAAGTATAGATTGGATTGGATGATTACCTTTTGAATGTGAAGACCGAAGAGAAGCCCCTAAGTTTTGAAAGGTATAACATCATATGATTGAATAAAGGAGAGCTTAGAAATCAGTTTCAAGGAAAGAAAATTCAAAGTTTCAAGGCCGCTGATCTTAAACTTATTGAAATCTCACCAGGAGATGCCATCCTCATGTGGAGCCACTGTTAGGATCCTATAATAATAGGGATCATAATTTTGAATTGACTACGTTAAAGTATTGTAATATTTTACATACCTTTTCTTTTAGCAACATATTTTCCCATATTAAAAAATTTAAAGAGGGTAAGTCCTAAAAGAAAAATCAAAGGAATAAAAGAAAAAGATCAAAAAATAAGATAAAGTATGAGCCCCACAGAAAAAGAGATAAAAAAATAGATCATGAAAGTGCTGCACATTCAAATCCCACTACCATTAGTTTTACTTTTCAAATAAAATTGTGTGCAACTTGTCTAAAATGCCACAATTCATGATGATCAAACTATTTAATCTTGATTCATTCGTGATTTAAATTTGATGCTAATAGTTAGTGAATAGGGTATGACCAAACCATTTAATCTTGGTAGATCAATAGTTAGGTTGAAAATAATAATGAGCTCATCAATTTAATATGAGCCATTGGAATTTTTAAGGTTAGAATTAGACTAGTTTTCTTATCAAAAGAAAAATAAGGGGTCAATAAGCTCAAATACACCCAATAAATGAAGTAAAAAATGTTAAGGTAAATGAAGGGTAGGCAGAAGCACTTTTACAAGTTATGGAAAGCATCGATTGGTCATTTCATATCACTAATATTCCACAAAATCCCCTTCCTTTTGCTTAAGACCTTATTTGTCATTCATAAAAGGCATTTTCCCTTGTAAAAATATCCCTTTTCCTTCATACTAGCCTTCTCCCCTTATTTTACCCATTTTCCCTTCCTAAAACCCCTATTCCTAGTTAAAAAAATTATTTTCCTTTGAAAAGTAAAATCCCCTTTACTAATTCCCTTTTCCATTTAAAACACTCCAAAATCCACTTATCCTAAGTTTTAAATGTTTAAAATATCAGGATCCACTGTAAATCCCTTCCCAATATCTTTTTAATGCATGTCCCTAGTGTATTTTTACTTCCGCTTTACATACTTCATTAACCCCCTTCATATCAATTTAAACCTATAGTTTATGTATGTTCCTGTGCCCACTTATAATAATCCATTCCCCGCTAACATATAAAACTCACCATTATAAGTCCTGACCCACCTATATCGTTAAGCCTTCACATATGTATTATAACCCTGCATAACTCATTCTCGGTCCCACCTCCTAACAAATTCTCGACTCATCCCTCAAAACCCGTCATCCGTCAAATTTCCAGTCATCTAATGTAATGACCAATGATAATTTTCGCACCCCCTGATGCCCAATGTTTAAAACTATTGAGGGGTTGTGAAATGGGTGGTTTTGCACCCCTTCTCCCTTGCTACATGGCAGCCCCATGTCTCATCGTACTCCCCAACCAAAAACCACCAACGCGCCTTTTGGCTTGCGATAACCACTTATCTGTTTTTTGCCCATTTGTAATGAAATGAGCCTTGTTTAAAGTTAAACCTCCATGCCCATATGATTAACCACTGTTGGTTAAAAGCAATAAAGCCCGCCCTTAAACAAATTTTTCCTATTTCTGTTGAAGTTTGCACAAAAGAAACATTGCTGACATATTCTAAATCTAATCTAGACCAGAATTCATGCCTACTACTATGAGAACTATTGTTGACTCATATTGGAAGCTTTATAAGACCATTGAAGCTTATTTTGTGCCAGAACCCCTGTTGCGGCCAGAAACCTTTCCAAATACTAATTTCAAACCTTTTCCAGGTAATCATAATCACCAGAAGTCATTACTTCATCATAGGAAAGTAATAAATTGATTAAAATAAAAACAATTATGGCTTCCCAAGGAATTGTGACTATTAACCCCCTGCAACCCCCTGTAATACATGTTGAACACACTCCCCTTGCAGACAAATACTTTAAAGTCAGTGACACAGTCACTTTTTTCAATATCCTAGAGCTCCACTACTGGAGCCATGATAAATTTATAGACCAAGATGATGATATCTACCTTTGGGAATGAAATTTTGCTAAATATATTTTCCCACAGACCTTTCCAATTTCCAGAAACCATCAGACTTTGTCAAATTAATTATCTGCCCAATGAAAGAGCCCTAGTAACCCCTAGCAAGGAGATTTTGTTCACTATCACTGCATAATCTATAAACCAGATGTTGCAAATCCAACCCAAGCATCATGAAGCCCCATTGTCTATTGAAATCCTCATTGAATTATATCTGAAGCTAGATTTCCCAAAGAGGTTTCAAATATTCCAAACCTTTTTCCCTCCATTAGCAGAAACCCCAAAGAGTAACCCTCCTTATTCAACTTCAATTTTTTCATAGAGAACCAGACACATTGTGACAATGTTGTCTTGCATTGTAGAGTATTTCACATATGAATATGTAGATTCTTTTGTCTTAGGTTTTCTTTCCATTTTCTACCTAGGACAACCTCCAACTTCCACATTTAACTTTGCTCAATACCTATCAGATTCCATCCATGAGAAACTAGTTAAATTACCAAAGGAAGGAGTGTTTAAGTATTCATCGGTTTTAATTCATTTATTCCTGTATTTCCAATCTGAAAGGTTTGTAGTAAGCCTTCAAAAACTGGACACAGAGAGTAACCCCCAATCTGTAGTCTTTTGGAATTCCTTAATCAGAAAGGATTCCATAGAATTTAGCTACAAGGATTTCATTGATTCATTTGTTCATCCAGTTCTCAACATGTTAAGTAGTAGAAGTCAACCTAGGATCAAGAAGAAATAAAGAAAGTATTGCAGTTATTTGAACACTCTAGAATGGGGAGAATGGTACTTATACCAAAACCACATTGAAATTAGGGTGTATGGATGCCAACTCACTCCATACAAAATGCCCAAATACCTCCCAGTGAGGTTATTTACACTAGAATACATCAGGCATATCCTACACTCAGATGAAGTAAATTTCCTGTCAGCAAAGAAGAAAACTCAGTTCAAGATCAAAAACCAGATTGTTCCTTTCATTTGCAACAATAGGAATGCTGGTCAAAAAGAAGATAAGTATTTGCAGGAATTCAAGTTCAATGATAGTTTCAAATGGAATTATGATCCTTTGGGAGTAATCAACAAGTTAAGAGTAAAATTTAAATTAACTCCTTTTTTCCATGAGTCAAAACAATATATTGAAAAGTACTCCAACCAGTTAGAGTGGCTGGAAAATACTTTGCAAGAGGTAGAGAAGTAGGGTGATACTAGTTCCATCTTGCACGCTCCAACCCCAATAGATAGGAACTCAAAGAGGCCAAGAGAAGAAGGTTCATATTCTGCTGAAACCACTAATGACACCAAATTCAAATTAATGTATAAGAAAAAGGCCAAATTGAATCAAGTAGTTGAACAAGAAGAGATTGCTGATACAATTGAAATCATTGATACAAACATAGTGGTCAAAGAAAATGCACCTATAATAGTTTCAGAGGAAAATCATCACCATCAACCTCTAATACTCAGATCATTCAAAAACATCACAGTGTAGAGGTGTCTTCATCAAGAAAAATAGAGAATAAATAATAATACATAATTGAGAAGTATAAAGAAATCAAAATTGGGAAATGAGGCATTGAAAGCTCTAACCTATGCCCAATATTGGAAACGGACCCCTATTGACCAAAATAGGTTACTTTCAGCATTCCATTACAAGACCAAGAAGATTCATATGACCTTCTTGCAGCCAACACTACAGTCCCCTAAATCATCAACAAACTACAGGAAAACATCATTTGAAGTCATGGCTAAAGATGTTCATCCTATAGATCAAATTGAATTCCATAAGTAAGCAGGAGAAATGTTATATTCTACTATGACCAAAAAAGCTATGAGTGTACAAAAACTGCAAAATTCTCTAGAAAACATCAAAGCTCAGTTAAAACTAGAGAAGGCTTCCTCACAAGCCAAGGAAAACAGAATCAAATCACTTGAAGAATTGGTCATAAAGGTTGGATATGATCCCAAAAACATCAAAGCACCCGAGGAACTTATCAAAAATAAGAATGCAGACATTGTTGCATTAAAGAAACAACTAAAATTTCCTCACACTGAACATCCACAAACTAAAGAAGTTTTAGAGAATGAAGGGCAAAAAGGTGAAATGATGAATCTCATCATTCAGTTGGCAAGTAAACTGAAAGAGATGAATAATGAAATGGATAAATTGGTGCAGGATAAGAAGACCAGCATGGAAGCAATTCCTGTCACTGCCATTCCTACAGTTACTACAACAATTCCATCAACCTCATCAGTTCCAGTGGCTACAATAGTTCTAGGTACTACAACTACACCAGCTACATCAATAACAGATTCAACAACAGTAGCAGTTCATCCCAGTGATGAGGCATGTAAATTGATTAAGGACATGCAAGACATGTCAATCCAAACAACTGAGATAAATAGACTTAAATATAAATTAAAGAGTCAAGAAGATGAAAAGAAGTTGGCCCAAATCTTGTATAAATAATAAAATCAGAAATCAAATAGATTGAATGAGAGAGTACAGAATTTAGAAAATGAATTGACACTAAAAGAGCCACTAGTCCAAGAAAATCAACAATTGCGGGCCAATATCATTAACTCTATTAATGATATTTGGCCTTCCATCCAAGTCATATTTGAACAAAAGGATTTGATCAAGGAAGAAAGTGAAGTTATTCAAAAATTCAAAGAAGAACTTGGGAAGAAACTGGAAGAGGCCACTAATATCATTAAGTTTCTCAATTCTAAGAACAAGCAAGAATTAGAAGAAATTGGAATAAGTGACATAACTGAAACAATTTTAGAGGTAAAAAGGGTAATTTCCGAGAGAAACTTGATGATACAACTTGAAGATAAGTGTGAGACTATGGAGTTAGAAATAAACAAGTTCATGGTCAAATTTGATGTTTTGAGGTAGAAAGGTCTGCCTAACCCTTTGGGGATCAATGATAGATTAATGAATAATGAAGATTATGACAAGAAAGTCAGAGAAGTGGCTAAAGAACAATCCAACAATTCCTCCATGAAAGGAATTCCTGCACGAAAAGTACTCTATCAGACTTTTGAAAATCTAGTTTACCTCTAGCATGACGTAATCATCTCTTTATGTACAAGCCTAATTTTTCAAAATAGACAGAAGCTAATGAGATTTATAGGAGAATGGTAAAAATTGTGTGCTCTCCATTTTTGAAAAAGTCATTGTATCCCTTTTGCATGACCTTCCAAATGCGTATAGGGTTATGCTTCAAACTACGGAAAAAGTACACATCTGAAATGTAATTCTTCTCCCCCTTCTCTTTTGGAATGTTGAATATTCATTTTCCCATGACTGAGAATTTTTTATCAGTCCCTAATTCCAATTTTGATTTGATGCTTTCATCTATATTGGAAAGAATTTATATGTTTCTTGTCATGTGGTTGCTACATCATGAATATAGGAACTATATATCTCTTTATTTTTCTTGTGCTACAATACAAGATAAAAACATGTTATCTTTTTTCTGATTCTCCTTTCTGAAATTTTCATTTGGTTTGTTACTTATATCATGTTTCTTCCTTCTTCATTAATTTTCATAATGACCATAATTATTAAAATAATGGCTTTGATTTGATATTTATCATACCTCTGTCCTTGTGCTTGATTTTTACTTGGACCTTGACTTTAATTTTTATTGCTACCCCTTCCACTTGATATTGAAGGGCTACCTCTTCCACCTATGTCTCGGCTTCTTTCACTTCCTTGGCATTTTATCATCCTTTACCTATGTCTTGACCAATTGAGTCTTTTTTCCTGAAATCATGCTGCAATGAGGAGTTTTTCGCTCTATTAAATCTATGTTCATGAGAAATCAATGATGCTTGAAGCTCATCCATTAAAAACTGTGAGAGATCTTTTTTCTTTTCTATGGCTGGAAAAATGGCATTACGTCTTGTTCCCATACTTCTCAAAAATTTCTCAACTATTCTCCTTTCCTCAATTGTCTCACCATGAGACCTGATTTGAGTAACCAATACAATTACTTATGTAAAAAATGGGTCTATATTCTCAGACCTTTCATACATTTTTTCACAAAATATCTCCTTAGCATTTGTAACTTTGTTGTCTTTACTTTTGGCATTCCTTGGTAGGATGTCTGGAGTATATCCCATGCTTGGTTGGAATTTGTTGCTGTTGCAACGCTAAGGAAAATACTTTCATCTACTGCTTGAAAAATGTAGAAGAGAGATTTTGAATCATTCTTGTTGTTGTTCCTCAAAAAATCCCTTTCTACTTGTGACAAGGCATTATATGTTGCTACATTTTCTAGTCGTTGGAACCCATTATCCACTGAATCGAAAATATCTTGAGAAGAAAATCGATCCTTCATTTTAATAGCCCAATAATCATAAAATTTTCCATCAAATTGAGGTATTTGAGGATTATTCAAGCTTGTGCTTGATGCTACCATTTTTTACTATAAGAAACAAATTTCTCCTTGTTGGTAAATATGCTCCAAAAAATCTTCGTTCAAAACAACCTTTAATACTTATTAATTCCTTGCGATAAAAAAAATATACTTTGTTACTCTATGTTGAACCTACTCTAATACCATGTGACAGATGAGGCAAAGGAATATCTTTCAGAAAATATTAGTAGAGGTTATTTCATACTCTTTGACTTGCCCAACTAAACAAAGTTAAGAGTACCATGTGAAATATGAGGCAAACAGATATCTTTAGGAAAATATTCGTAGAGGTTAATTCATACTCTTTACTTTCCCAACTAAACAAAGTTAAGAGCTCAAAAATTTTACACATAAAAAGACAATGAAAAAGCATAGTAAACGAGTACAACGAAAAATATTTATTATATTTTCAAATACAGGAAGATACATTCATATGGAAGTTGCGACGATTTCACCAAGTAAAAAGAATATTTCTTACGAAGATTTAGATTTCACTATTTTTTTAGAGTTATTCACTATATAACCTAGTAACTAGTTGTTTCACGTTCCCAACAAAAAATTTCTCCAAAAGTTTCTCTGCTTGACCTCTCAGACTTACACTTGGGACTAAAACAAATACCTCTACATACTTGTGTTATTGAAACAGACATTTTTAATATTTTAGTTCATGACAATTCAAAGCATTAAAACCTAAGATGGGTGTTTGTACTAAAAACGTACTTTTTGAAACTTTGAAATGTTGAGGAGTACATATATCATTTGTAGAATAAATGTCTAGACCATATGTTTTACCAACCATGCATTAAATGGTCATTTTTTCTTAAGTATATGATGTGTGGTGGATTTTTAATTTTTGCTGAGTTCATATTTTGATTTACATTCTTATCCTTGAGTCTGAAAACAAAATATGAAACTTGCAATAAAAATCTACTTGATTGATTTACTTGTGTACAATACGTATCGTTGTTGTCAGTTTAATAACTATATTTGTTGGGATTAACTTTTCCAATAGGGACAAATTCCATGGCCATTTTATTTCTGCATTCTATCCTTTTCCTATGCAACATGTCAATGAGTGTAATTTTTGAGAGCTCCCTCACTAAATAAATTATCCCAATAACTACTTGTCAAGGTATATACATAACTGTCCCTGTGGTCCCTATTTCACATTTAAATGAGCCACAAGTTGGGCCAAACATTGTGAGGCCAAATATAGTTAGAAGAAACCAAAATTCAATGTTAACTCCAAGAACATTTAGACACACTACACATGGATGTCATGAGAGGCTTCGAGTAAATCGAAATGTGCATCTACAAAAAAACTATTAATTTCTTTCGCACATGTATCACTTGTTAACTCGATTCCTAAATTTTACCATCCTTGGTGGTTATGAATTTATATGAGGTCATGCTTCTAAAACTATTCATTTCAGGTCCTACCCTTAGCCTAGTTTGTATCCATCAACTAAGTATGTTTCTTCAGTTCATCTAGCTATACTCCCATATTCTTTGCTCTGGATCCATCTTAGTTGCTCTCACCTCATCAAAATGAAAGAGGGTTAATATGTCTTACTATGGTGAGGAAATATACAATGGAGAACACCATTGCTATATAATAAGGAATTGAGTAGAAATGGTCCAAGAAATAGAGAAAGGATGATGTTTTGTAGTTGATTAATTGAGACATGAGATTGATGGTAGCTTTGTAAATTCTATGAGGAAATGAAAAATATTTGTTGAAGTCAGGTTTGTGTTTTGTTATTAATATACTAAAAAGAATGGGTTCTTTTGGAAAATTTAATAAATTTTTTATTTATTATTTCCCTATATATTTTTGGTTTTAAAAAAAACTGGTCCAAACTCAATGGGCTCCTCTTATTGAAAGTGCTAAATGATATATAAAGTTGGACAATGTTGAGTGTGTAATGCAACCCTCATCTAGTTCCTATAAGTAGTGGTAAATAATATGATTTATTGGTGAGTACATAATGTAAATTAATGGCTCTATTATTGACAAGGTCAACTGAGCTTTTGAGTGTAGCTTTGGAGAGACTTTTTTTAAACTTTGAGAAAAAAGGTAAAGAACTATTGTAACAAGTTACGTATGTACAATAAAACTAACAACTATACTATATATTTATCGTAATGTTAAATTGTAATTTATTTAGTGGTTATAAAACATGGTTCCCTTTTTTTATAATGTAGGTTCTCATTCAAAATTGTTGGATTTGTCTAGGATATTATATCATGTTTGTACCTTAGTCTACAGTGTAGATTCAAATCGCTAATGTAAATATTCAATTTCAAAGGTGGAATATTTCATACTTTAACGTACTTAAAAATCGTAAAATGTAGAATATTATTGATTAAAATTGTTTCTTCTTTCAATTATGACACTCTTTGAATGACATAATATCAATCTTCTTGTTAATTTTGGCATGGTTTAAGCCATGTCCCATGTTTCTTATCCTTTCAATGGTTATGGAATGTGAAATATAAGTATCCTTAATGGGCTAGAAAGTACATTCAAAATACCTTACAAATTTCTTATTGGAATTGTAAGTAATGTATGTGCTAAATTTTTCAATTGAAGATAAATGGCTTGTATTTCATTTTACTATAAATGTAATTGATGCAAATATGTAGTCAAAATACTAACTTCTATGATATTTCTTCTCTGAAAATTGTGAAGGAAAAAATTAATATCAAGAAGATAATAAATTTGTGGCGCTCCTTATATATGGATCTTCATCTATTAAACGAAAATTGGACTTAATAGTGCTTGGGATAGGTGGTGAAAGTGAATATTAGTGGGGAAAAAATAAATGTATTTCTATTATTTAATCTCTAGTTTTAAAAATGGAAAATTTTAGGGGCTAATATTCGCAGGTGGGCTAATTTTCCATGATTTTCCAAAAAAAAGATTCGCCAATTTCCATTTTTTTCTAAAAATGATTCGCCCAAATTTTACAATATAAAATATTTTACCTTAAAAATAGCCAACATTATATAGAGAATATATATAGAATCATTATAAATTTGTATAACTTTACAAACATATCAATAAAACTTTATAGTTCACATATTAGGGACTAGTAAAATTCACCAACGTTTTAAACTTCAAGATAGTTTTCCATCCTTAAAATTATCCCTAGTTTTAAATACTCTTAATAAAATAATTATATTGTTATCCCTGCAACAACGAGGCTCCAAATTATTTTCCTATGTCAATTTTGGAGCCTACGCTAACTGTCATTTCAATATTCAAAGTTTCATCATCGGGTTTGATTCATTATTTGTGTGTTTTCTCCTAATGTCGCATCCTCTTAGATCATTTTTCTCAAGTGTCATCACTTAACCATTAGAAGTGTTTGAGTTAGGAAGTTGTGGTTAGGTGAACTCATGACCTTTCCCAGACCTAGAAAGTTTCCTTATGGCCATGCACACACTCAAAAAGAACAAAAAAGAAGAAAAAAGAAATCAAAAGCACAAAAATATATCACAAAATAAAAAAGCGCTCTTAAATTCGACAAAGTCTTTCACTTGAAGAAAGCGCGCTTCTTCAGGCCAAAGGAATGCTCCCTACCTAGGCATACTCCTTCAAGATGAGCAAGTTCACCCTACCTAGGCACACCCCTTCATGAAAAAGACTTGTGCCTTATTTATTTTCATGCATGATCCAATTTGTTGCATGAGGGCACACTCCTAGAAAATAGGAATCACCTGTTGAAACTCAAAATTGTTCTTTCTCTGACATCCTTTTTCATCACTTATTCCTACCTTTTCATAAATCCATAAATAAAATCAATGATAAATGACATATTTTATCTCAGAGAATGCATTTTAATGGTCTCTATTTTATATTTTGATGTTTCTTGTTATTTAGATGAATTTTTGTAACTTAGCTACAAAATGCGTGCTATTCTGCAACTAATTGTTGTTTCCGCAATTACTCTAATGGTTTAACAGGTTTTGAGGAGCGAATGAAGGAATGAGTCACATTTACATATTTGGAATGATCCACATATGGATCCTATCCTATCCACCTATTTTAATTCGACAGAAAAAGGTGCCTATGCTCGCGGTCAAAGTTCGATCAAAGGACATGATCTGAGAACGAAAGAATCTCAATTTTCTCTGACGTAGAAAATGGGGAGTTAGCTACTTAGATTTTTCTTCTATGTTTCAGTTATAATTTCCATCTATGGGTGGAAATACCTTAACAAATTTACATTAAAATTTATTTAAATACTGGTCATTTTGAAATCGGAAGACAACCTTAATTATTGTGAATGTTGTGTATGCGTCAAAACTTTGTTTTAATAATACGAAGACCATGTTCGTTTGTTCTAGATCCTTCTTGATGTGTGGATAGTCTCCTAGGATTTCAACTCGTTATGTTTCAGAGGACCCCTGCACACAAAGGAGGTTTTATTAGTTGTTTTTAGTGTAATTTTATTAGCTCTGTTTTGTCAATTCGTAGTTAAATTTGCATTGCTTTTATAATTAATTTGCAGTTGATTCTTAGATTAAATTGCTTATTGTTTCATAGATTAAATTCATGAATGCTTTCTTAGAATTAGTTTTAGATTAACTGTTTAATCTTATTCTTATCAAAACATCTCAAGAAGGTAGTTCTTCTATTTTCAAAAATTGGATTGTGTTTGAAGCATTGGAACATACAGTTATATTAGTTTTATTTTACATGTTTTTATAACACTTTCCTAGATTAAATTTCCAATTAAATGTATAATCAGATGCTTTTTAATCATATCAAGAAGATGAATTTTCCATTTTCCAAAATTGAATGATATTTGAGTATTTGGTAATACAAGTAGTTTAGTTTCCTTTACATGATTTTTAATTTTTTTCTTAGATTAAGTTTATAATTTAAATGTGTAATCAAATGCTTTTTAAATCATATAAAGAATATGACTTTTCCATTTTCCAAAATTGAATGATATTTGAGTATTTGGTTATACAGTAGTTGCATTTCAACTGCTTTGAATTTTCTTTCCATTTAGATTAGCATTGTCATTTCAATTCTTAAAATCTTAGGATTCATGATTTTAATCCATGGAGTAGAATTAGATTAAGGTGGAGTATAATTTAGCTTTAATTCCATAAGATCAAAGTCATTAGAATAAATGCTCTATTTTTAGATCAGAATCGAACCATTTAAATTTTTGATTCATTTTTATGCAATTTAGAATAGGTAAATAACATTTCCTTTTGTTCCTTCTTTCAAAATTAGTTTTCAACATTGAAATTCATTAGATTTAGTTAATCAATTTCATAGTTTTTATTTCTTAATATTAACTCCTTTAGACATAAAGAAACAAAACCCCCAAATCAATATATAAAGATAAACAACGAAGTTAGAGAGAAGGTTAGCTAAGAATATATAGTGCACCACACTTCATCATATTACTAACCTATATTGATGATTTATGATAGCAATTTAAGACATTAAATTGACTAAAAATTTTGGCGTTGTTTATGGGGAAGTGTAATAAGGAAACCTTTTTCCTTACACCTAGAAAAAAATTTACATGCGTAGAGAAATAGATTCTCGGGGTAGATTTGTAGCTAGAGGCAGGAGTTTGGTTCCAACAACATCACTCACCCCACCAAGACCACGTAATGCTACACCACCATCACAAACTCATATTCCATATTTCACTAGACATAGACTCCCTGAAGTCTTAAGGTTAGAAATCCAACTAGGAGGATCTCCAACTTCATCCAGTGAGGTAGTCTTAGAGGAAGAATATCCTAGATCTCCAAAAAATGGAGTATCCTTTTTAACATTTATAGGAGAACACATTTTAGCTGAAGATTTGGAAATTCCTAGTGAGGAAGAAGAAGAAGAAACTTTCTTCAACATCCCATTCATAGAAGAACCAGAGGAAGAGAAATTAACTTTACAGTTAAAACCTTGTATTATCTCTGAGGAATATACAATGGAAAGAGAAGGAGAATGAGAATTATAAATGGATAAAATATAAGAATTGGAGGAGGAAGAGGTGGAGGACGAGGTAGAGGGAATAGAGGAGGAGGTGAAGAAAATAGAAGAAATAGGGAAGATGATAATTCTTTTGGATTTCCTATAGTTGATGAGGATACAAATGCCATAATGAAAAATAATTGACCTCCCATTCTTCCAAATTTCCATGGATTAAAGAATGAAGATCTTGAAACCTTTTTTTTTGAATTTAAAGTTTTGTGTAGATCTTATGACTACTTACAAGACTCTAAAAAACTAAAGCTCTTTCCGGCAACACTTAAAGGAGCATCCTTAAAATGGTTCATGGATTTAATCCCACAATCTATTAGGACATGGAATGACATGAAAAGTACATTTTTACAAAGATATTTGGATTATTGCATACCAATTAATCAGAAGGATGAAGTATTCAAGATGATGAAAAAAGAGGATGAGAACCTTTAAGATCTAATTGAAAGGTTTAATTACAACATAAAAAGATCTATAATGGAAAACTTAGATCAAGATGCTTTAAAAGATCTCTTGTTAAAATCCATTAGAGATGAATGGATATACATTCTAAAAATGATGGGGAGGGGAGACATCTCTCAACTCACATTACCTATAATCAATGAATTATGCTTTCATCTCTAAAGAGGAAAATCAAAAACTAGGAAAAATACAAGAGATCATATTCTCTCTAGAGTGAAGAAATCTGCAACTGGAACAGTAAATAGGGTAGAAATTGGAAATATTCTTGATGAATTTAAAATATATATCTTATGGAGTCTTAGTGAACAGATAGACACCCTTAAATTACAAAACAAGCATAAAGTCAAAACCGATGCCTTAGCTATTTTTTGTCCTAAATATAGAAAGAAGCATGCCTTAATAGAATGCCCTATTGATTTAAAATTCATAAAGACCTGTATTATTTGTTCAGAAAATCATGAAACTAAGAATTTCCATTCTATTCTAGGTCTTAAGGTTGTTTTTCAGGAAGAAGTAACTTCAAATCTAGTATAACCTCTTTTCTTTGTCTCTAGAAGATCACGGCAGAGGCCACAAAATCAAGGTTTTAACAACCAAATGTATACTCACCCCCCACCGAATAATTGGAATTCTTGGCAGCAACCTTGGTCCCAACCTCAACCTTGGACACAAGGAATGAAAAATCCCTATGGTAGATATTCGCAATACTACCAATATCCACAATCATATCCAAACTATCCTCCCCAACAATTTCCACAACAAAAATCAACAACCCGAACAACAGAATCAAAACCTACAACTTTCATTACCATTTCAACAAAGACCAAACCAACCACCTTCCCATCCATTTCAAAACCCAAATAATAAAAATTCTCAAAATGCTTACAACATAGAAGGACATCAATTTCCAACTTACATGATTACTCCACTAGATATTAATGATGTTCAAATTAGATCTTGTAGAATATTAGAAAGGAAAAAGCCTTCTGTTATTATTCTAGAACAAGATAATTTTTATGAAGAAATTTCTCTACAACAAAATAAATGTTCTAAAGAAGGGACATCTCTTCAACAGAACCAAAATTATTAAAATTAAAAACAATAAAATCCAATAAAATCAACTCCTATCATCGAGAAACCATCAATATCTATTTCTAACCCTCTTCTCCTGAAATATTACAATTTAATAAAGGGTAAGAAAAAAAAATAATGTTTCCCAATGATTACTTTCTAGATGAATTGAAAAATGTCTGTATGAAAACTCCTTTGCTACAAGCCATTAAAAAGATTCCAATTCTAGCCAAAACAATAAGAGAGTTGAGCATGAAGAAGAAGAAAAACAAAAGAAATAAAAAGAATTCAGTTAGTAGGAAACATTGCAGACATTATGATGAGAAAATTTTCCATACAAAAATATTTAAATCCGGGAAGTCAAGTTGTAAAAACACACATCAATGGTATTGAACTTCCAAATACATTGATTGATTTAGGAGCAGCCATAAACATCATGAGAAAACAAACCATGGAACAAATCAAGCTTCCAAACCTTTAGTATAAACCTACATTACTGCAACTAGCAGACATATAAGTAATTAAGCCAAATGGTGTATTAGAAGACATTTCAGTATCCTTAGAATCTTGGAGTATCCGATTGATTTTATGATTTTAACTCACAAGAACAATCTAGGAGGGCATCCACTAATATTAGGAAGACCATGGTTGGATGCAACTGATGCTTTCATTAGTTGTAGATCTCGTGACATATACATTTCTGATGGTAATTCAACAAATAAATTCACTTTATATCCTCCAACAAGAACAATCACAGAAATAGAAGATGAAGAATGGATTAATGATGAAAATGATATACAGCCTCTCGTTACTATTTCTTCTATTAGTGAAGATAATCAAATCTTAAATTCAATAGAAAAATTTAAATCATCCTCAGAATATGAACATGATCATAGTTTTCAAGAACAATGCAATATTGAATACTTGTCATCTAGGCATATGTCTTTATATTCTATGGAATAATTTGGTAACTCTATGATTGAAATCTATTCTAGAAAATATTTGAGCATAAACAAAAACTTGGAAAAATTACAACTAGAAAAGTTAATAGAAACATTACAACGACATTATTCTGCATATGCATGGGAATACAGTGACATGAAAGGAATTATTCCTAAGAATTTTATACATCATATCTATATTGAGGAAAATTTTAAGCCTAGCATACAATCTCAAAGAAGGATGAATCCAAACCTTAGGGAAATTGTGAAAGAAGAATTGCAAAAATTACTGAATGTAAACTTCATCTATCCAATTTTAGGCAGACAGTGGGTTTCTCCCTTCGTGATTGTACCTAAAAATAATTTTAAATCGAGAGTACGCATTCATTATCGAGAATTGAATAAAGCTACTCGAAAAATTCGTTTTCAATTACGTTTCATAGATCAAGTATTGGATACATCAGTAGGAAAGAAGTATTTCTCATTCTTGGATGGTTTTAGTGGTTACAATAAAATTCAGGTAGCACTTGAAGACCACGATAAAACCACATTCACCTATCCATGGGGAACCTATGCCTACTGAGTACTTCCTTTTGGTTTCCGCAATGCACCTGCAACATTCCAAAGGGCATTATTAGGGATTTTCTTTTACATAATACATGATTGTGTGGAAGTATAGATGGATGATTTTACAGTTTATGGGAATTCATTTGAAGAAGCTCTTGAAAATTTGGAAAAGGTTCATAAAAGATGTAAAGAAGCAAATATTTCATTAATTCATGAAAAATGTTTTATGATGTTTACTGGAGGAACTTTTTTAGGACATCATATCTCAGGAGATGGAATTAAGATTGACTCATCTAAGGTTGAAGTCATCTCCAAATTATTAGTTCCAAGTTGTCGAAAGGATGTTAGAATTTTTCTAGGATTCACGGGTATTAAAGAAGATTTATAGGAAACTTCACTAAAATAGCATCCCCACTTTTCAAATTGCTTAACAAAGATTGTGAATTCAATTGGAATCTTTATTGCTAATTGGCATTTGAAACTTAAAAAAAAAAAATTGAAGTACTCATTTTTGTATTTCAAATACAACTCTGGGAGATGTATTAGGAAAAAAATATTTGATCCCCTATGCCATCTATTACAAAAGAAAAAATTTGACTCTTGTTGAGTTAAATTACACTGTAACTGAAAAATAATTTCTAGCTGTTATTCATGCTATTAACAAATTTAGACACTACATCACATCACCGGATATGAAACCTTTATTCATAAAAATCATCCTACAATTAGATATTTAATGAATAAATCTATTGCTAATGGCAGAATCACAAGATGGTTATTGCTCCTGCAAGAATTCAATATCACCATTCTAGACCGACCTGGAAAACAAAACACAGTTGTTGATTTCTTGTCTATAATTCAAAATGATAAAAATAATACTCCAGTAGAAGATAATTGTCCTAATGAATATATTTTTTCAATATCTACTAAATATCCTTGATTTGCATATATTTCTAATTACTTAGCTACATGAAATTTACCTGCATACGCGTTTCCTAGAGAGAAAAGAAAAATTATTCAAACAAGTGCATTGTACTCATTGGCTAATGAAGAATTGTATAAAACAGGTCTAGATATCATCATCATAAGGTGTGTTTGAGAAAATTAAATGCTTGAGATTCTGAAGGCATGTCATGAAGAACCCTGTGGTGCAAATTTTGCTAGTAAGAGGACTGCCTATAAAATCCTTCATTTAGGATATTATTGGCCATCCATCTTTAAAGATGTTGGGGAGTATGTAAAAAGGTGTGGAAAGTGTCAAAGAATGAGGAGACTTGTTCCTACAGATGAAATTCCCTTACAACCTCAGGTACTCATCGAACCATTTGAAAAATGGGCCATGGATTTTGTTGGACCAATCAATCCACCATCTAATGAAAATAAATATATTCTGGTTTGTACTAAGTATGTCACTAAATGGGTAGAGGCTAAAGCACTTTCCCTAACTAATGAAAAAAATGTAGTTAATTTTATCTTTGAGGATATTTTCACTCATGTTGGTGTCCCAAGAGAGATTGTGACACATGAGGGATATCAGTTTACATCCAAGTTGGTGCAGAGGCTTGTGTGTGATTACAAGATCAAACATAGAAAATCCACTCCATATCATCCACAACCAAATGGTCAAGTGGAGTCTACCAATAATGTGATCGAAGGAATTCTCACAAAGACTGTACATCTACATAGGAAGGATTGGGAAGATAGGCTTCTTGAAGCCTTATGGTCCTACTGGACTACATGGTGGAATACAACAAGACATACTCCCTATGAACTTGTTTATGGGAATCAAGTCCTATTTCCTATAGAATTTCAAATTAAAACCTTCAAGATGGAAGTCCAATTGGGGCTTGATTTATCAGAAGCCTAGAAGCACATATTGGAGCAACTCAATGAGCTTGATGAGATCACGCAAGATGCATCTCAAACAACTAGTCTAGTCCAACAACAAAGGTCCAAATGGAATGATAAATATATAAAGGAAATAAAGTTTCAAGCAAAATATCAGGCACTTTTTTTCAATTCAAAGTTCAAAGACTTTAAAGGAAAGCTTCAAACTCATTGGCTTGGGCCTTGTGAGATTGAAAACGTCTTTGACAATGGAGCAGTCAGGATAAGGAAAATTGATGAATAAAATGTACCTCTTCTTGTGAATGGAAATCAATTAAAAGTCTATCATAAGTCAATTACAAAGGAGGAGTTTATCAAAATTTTCCAAGATAATACTGATATGAGCTTGGTGAAGAAGAATTCTTCTTCTTCCCCAACTTACTCTTCTTTCCATTTTTCATATCTAATATATATATATATATATATATATATATATATATATATATATATATATATATATATATATATATATACAGAGAGAGAGAGAGAGAGAATAAATGATATATATATATATATATATATATTATTCAAAATAATAATAATAATAATAATTGTATAAGTGTGAAAACCAATCAATGATTGGCATCCTTATACAAAAAATATAAGATGAAAATCAGAGTTTTCTATTCCCTTCTAAAAATCACAAAAATCTTCATTCTCTTTATTTTTCTAAAGCAATAAAAGAAGTAGCTATAGAACTACTTCCATTATGCAACTATGATTCCATTCTGCAGTTGGCATCACATTCTGCAGCTATGTTACATTTTCTTACAGGCTACTGAAGCAACACAATGAGCACAAGAAATTGAGAACTCCATTTGAATATCATACTGAAGGATACCTGAAGAATCAACATCAAGGAAATAGCAACAAAGGTTAATTCTAAAGGTATGTTAAAAAAAAAATTAAATAAGAAGATCAAAAAATTAGCATATATAATGTAGATGATCACATGTTGCCTCAATATGTCATCATTTTATTTGATTTTGACTCACATCATATCATAAATGGACCATATCATCCACATCGTATCTCATAACTATCCATAATGGATTTTCACATTTATGATTAAATGGTAGTATCCTACTTTCATAACCTATTCATCCATGTTTCTTAAAACACCATCAAGTATTAGTTTCACTCATATTTTCCTACAAACCCTCGACATCCTTAACTAGATCCGCAACTCAATTCATTTCACACAAAGAAAAACAATTCTGAAGGCAAGACTCTTCAGGATAGAAGACATGGGTTTGATAGTCGGGACTGAACCAATAGGAGCAAAATTGAAGGAGGGTTATTCTCAGATCAAAGAGATGCTACAGAAGGTTAAGTGGCTTAGGTTTATAGAACAATTTAACAGATTCCATAAGGATATCACTAAGTCTTTTGTGAGGTCTTTCAACGAAACAAAGGTCAAAATAGGAGACAAAATTTTCAGTGACCAAGGCCTTCATAGATGAAGCTATAGAGGTCCTAGGAGTTGGCGAGAGATAGTTTAAAAAAAAAAAAATCACTATGAAGCATGGAAAATTTTCCTCAAGAATCCAGGTACGGATACTTCTATTTACAAGAAAGGTATTCCTAGCTCAGCACTCAAGAAAAAATGGAGAAATATTCTTTTAATTTTACAGAAGTTTATCACTTGTAAAGGTATATTTTCCTGCATGTTTGTTTTTCATTCTCGGTTGTTAATGAAATTTTTGGAGGATGGAGAAATAAACCTCCCTTTCTTTCGACTGAATAATTTAAAAAGAATATCCACAAATGTATAGAAAAGAATTCAGTTCATAGACAACATTATGCACCATCATGGGTTAATAAAAATACTTCTTGAATTCCATTTGAAAAGTATAGGAGGCTCCTGGGATAATTTCCTAATCAGAAACCATTTCCAAGATGAGCCAAAGCAGCCTAAGGAAGACAAGACTAGAAAACGTAGAAGAAGGAAGATTGATACAAACATTGAGGACAAACCTTCACCTCCACTACAACAAGAAAAAGAGGAACTCACCCTTGCAGAGTTTATGATAAATAAGAAACAAGGTGAAATCAAGAAAATAGCTAAAACACAGAAGAAAATCAAGGTTACATGTGAAGAAAACTTAAACCCTCTACAACCAAGGAGAGGCTCTAGACTCTGAAATCCATGAAAAAGGCACCATCACAAGGAATAGAGTTTGTGAATTTAGATGAGGAACCTTAAGTTCCACACCTATCAATGTCTCTCCTCCACATAGTCCTACACATTCTCCTTTACATAATTTTGAAGGCAGTCCAAGCAGAAGATCTCCGGGCATTGACCCAACACAACAAGAGATATATGACTATATTGAGTCATTGGAGAGAAGAAATGTAGAATTGAATCCAGGTATGAAATAACAACCTATCAGTCCACAGGAACCTATGGTTAACACTCTCAAGGAATAAATCTATGAGATAGAGTTATTAAATAGGCATATTAAATAGGAAAATGAAGCTTTAAAACAACAAAAACACTTGGAGAAAGTTATCAGTGATAACACCATCCTACATTTGAGACTATGATACAAAAAGAACAAGAAGCTAAAGAGAAAGAATAAATCTTTGAATAGGACAATCATTAAGCTCAAGTACAAACTCCCTATGAGAAAGCCCAGGATGGCAGTCATCTCAATGAAAAGCAAGAAGAGAAAACTGGATGTATTGCCGGAGGTATCTGAACAAATGCAATAGGAGGAGGAAGTTCACATTTTTGGTAATTTCATGAGAACATGCAATGGCTTCTTAGTAGGGGTATGTTGAACCAAAAAATTGTTCTTTCTCTGACATCCTTTTCATCACTTCTTCCTACCTTTTCAAAAATCCATAACTCCAATCAATGATAAATGACATATTTTATCTCAGAGAATGCACTTGAATGGTCTATATTTTATATTTTGATGTTTCTTGTTATTTAAATGAATTTTTGTAAGTCAGCTACAGAATGCATGCTATTCTACAGCTAGTTGTTGTTTCCATAGCTACTCTGATGGTTTAACAGGTTTTGAGGAGTGAATGAAGGAATGAGTCACATGGGAATATTTGGAATGATACACACATGGATCCCATCCTATCTACCTGTTTGAATTCGACAGAAAAATGTGCCTATGTTCATGGTCAAATTCAGTTAAAGGACGTGATCTGAGAAAGAAAGACTCTTGATTTTCTCGGACGTAGAAAATCTAGAATTATCTACTTAGATTTTTCTTATGTGTTTTAGCTATAATTTCCATATGTGGGCAGAAATACCTCAATGCATTTATATGAAAATTTGTCTAAATACCGGTCATTCTAAAACCGAAATATAGTCTTTATTATTGTGAATGTTTTGTATGCCTCAAAACTCTATTTTGGTGATACGAAGACCATGTTCATTTGTTCCAGGTCCTTCTTGATGCATGCATAGTCTTCTAGGATTTCAACTCGTTCTATTGCACAGGGCCCCTGCACAGAAAGGAGGTTTTATTAGTTATTTTTAGTTTAATTTTATTAGCTTTGTTTTGTCAATTCGTAGTTAAATTTGCATTGCTTTTATAATCAATTTGCAGTTGATTCTTAGGTTAAATTTCTTACTGTTTCATAGATTAAATTCATGAATTATTTATTAGAATTAGTTTTAGATTAATTGTGTAATATTATGCTTATCAAAACATCTCAGGAAGGTAGTTCTTATATTTTCCAAAATTGGATTGTGTTTGAATCATTGGAGCATATAGTTATCTTATTTTTCTTTTACATGTTTTTATAACGCTTTCCTAGATTAAATTTCCAATTAAATGTATAAGCATATGCTTGTTAATCGTATCAAGAATATGACTTTTCCATTTTCCAAAATTGAATGATATTTGAGTATTTGGTCATACAAGTAGTTTAGTTTCTTAGATTAAGTTTACAATTTTGGTGTGCAATCAAATGCTTGTTAAATCATATCAAGAATATGACTTTTCCATTGTCCAAAATTGAATGATATTTGAGTATTTGCTCATACACTAGTTTCTATTCAATTGCTTTGAATTTTCTTTCCATTTATATTAACATTGTCATTTCAATTCTTAAAATCTTGGGATTTATGCTTTTAATCCATGGAGTAGAATTAGATTAAGATAGAATAGAATTTAGTTTTAATTACATAAGATCAAAGTCATTAGAATAAATGCTTTGTTTTTAGATCAGATTCCAACCATTTAAAGTTTGATTCATTTTTATAAAATTTAGAATAGTTAAAGAACATTTATTTTTCTTCCTTATTTCAAAATTAGTTTTCAACATTGAACTTCTTTAGATTTAGTTGATCAATTTCATACTTTTCATTTCTTAAGATTAACTCCTTTAGACATAAAGAAACAAAACCCCCCAAAACAATATAGAAACATACACAAAGAAGTGAGGGAGAAGGTTAACTAAGCATATATAGTGCACCGCACTTCATCAGATTACTAACCTCGGTTGATGTTTTATGATAGCAATTTAAGACATTAAATTGACTAAACATCACCTTAACTCCATGTTAACTGATTCTTTCATGCAACAACAAGTGGCACCCATGCATGAATCTACATTTCATTTTTATTTATTTAAATGAACACAATTAATCATTCTTTCACATTTATTCGATCTGATTTGAGTACACAATTGGAGAATCAAGAAGTATTTCATCAACTAGTGCAACAAGTAAGTTTTCATGCTCAAATATTTATTTCTTTTCATTATTTCAATTTGAAATATTGCTTTGTTTACTGTCGATTTCTTGTTTTGTAGTGTATTCATCTTCCAAGAGTTAAATCACTGACGCGTTCACGAAAAAATTAACATCCTTTAACCTTTCACCTTCCACCCTACATGTGACAACAACTTATATATCCCTAAAGATCATTATGCTCTTTCTCAACTTAGCATCGAATTCTGATTTTTGTACTTGTTTCCGACTTCTTTTCATGCAGAGCACACTTCGAAAGCTCAAATCTCCTTTAGTCTCAATGAATATGCCATGTTCAACCCAGTTTACTTCATAGGCGCATGGGTACATAGCGAAGGCCCAAACCTTTTCCCTTCATCCCTTCAAAGTGTGAAAATACACCCGCTTTTCCTCAGGGTGAGTGGGAACATAACCAATACTTGAAGCTTATTTCGTTAAGCCCTTCAACATGTTACAATGTGCACTACTTGGTCCTGAGCACATAGGCGCACTTTGAAGACCCAACTTCCAGTTTCTTCATCCTTCTTCCATTCAAAGTGCGACGTTGTTCCCTATTTGTCTCTTAGGATGCATATGGGCATCGGGAAGACCTGAAGCAAATTTTTCCCATTCCATTGACCCTTCGTTGTGCTACAATGCGCGTTGGCTAATGTTTTCCTCTTTCTTGAGCTCATTAGCACAATACGAAGCCCTGAATGAACATGCATGTCTCTTCGTTCTTTGATAGTGTTCCCTCCTAGTTTGGATGTGTATTTTTTCTTTCATGCAAGTTATTTTTTTTTGTTGTTCATATTTTTTCATGCTTTCTCATCCGTGTTGACTCTTTGGACGTGATTCACAAGTATTTTTGCATAGTTATTTATTTTCAGATAATCTTGCTTCTATGAGTGTGATTCCAAAAATAGGTGTATGTGCTACAACTGTTACCACTGTGTCATCATATGTTGGATACATGCTGATGAGCTCCATCATTAGACATATTTGGAGGGGTTAATATTCACCTTTTTTCCTTCTTAGATATTTTTTTCTTGCATTTTTATTATTATTTGATTTTATGATGCTGGTATAGGTGGTGATTGAGGCTAACATACTCTGAGTGCCTAATATAAGGTTGAGTGCATAAAATAATGAATTATTAATAATTTTTATAAGGATTTTATCATAAAGACTCGGAGGAGACAACAAAGAGGAATTATAGGAGGATTTACCACCCTCAAAGGCAGTTGAAGGATCCCAAATATTCTCTCTAGCAATTCGAATTCCAAAAGCAGCCAAAGGATCCCCAAGGATTCTCTCTAGCAATTCAAATTCCAGAGGTAGCCAAGAAACTCAAAGAGGAGTGCACCCAATCCTTGTTCACTGGGATTTAAGTGAACTCAATCACCATTTTATAGGGATTTGTTGGTATCTTTCCTGTAGAATAAATAGAGTAGAGCTAGAGGTAGGAAGAGTTAGTCTATTCTACTCTCGATTCCATTCAAAACTATTGATGTGAGCTATTGAGCTTTTTGTTTTATTTAGTGATCAAACTTTCAGAGATGTATGAAGTTATTCTTTTATGAAATGAGCAGAATGATTTCATTCAACTGATTTAAGTTTCAGAGGGCTAGGCTCATGGGTTAGGGCCCAATTCATGTGCCTCAGCTTCTTTGTTGTTCCTATCATTTCCTTTCTATCATTTAGCTAGTTTTTCTTCTGCCATTTAAGTTAGATCTACTTCTAATAAGTTTCATTGTTGTTTAATTTTTGTGCTATTGTAGTTTTTATTGTCTTATGCGTCGTAAAATAGAGGAAAAACTCCAAAAACTCTGGTCAAGTCTCCCCCTCTCATCTCTATCAATAGAGTTCAAGTAGGGCAGACCTTCCCATAGGCCAAAATTGCTTTCTGTTTAAGTTTTGGGAATAATTTGTATTACCGAGTCCAAGCATTTATTTCAATATTTTATCGTGCATTTCTATATGTTTCCCATGCATGAATCCGTAGGTGTGTTTCACTTCTAAGCACTTCCCTTACGCCTCCATTCCCCTCCTTTTCCTCTCATTTTAACGTTGTACTTACCTAATGCACTTAAGCCCTTCACGCCTTATTTATTTGATTTTGTCCATTCACGTTTGCCTTACCATTTTTATGAAAAACACGTGAAAAAACCATTCAAACCCATTAGAAAGTGAATTCCGCATTTTCTCCTCAAATCTCCCGCCACCATACAGCACAATCGCATTTCGTAACTCTTTCCCTTTCTCCCTTAACACTTACCGCCTTTTTTTACAATTGTGATATTACAAAATCCCAAATCGCACTTCGCACCATTTACCTTTTCTCCCTTAACACTTATCAACGATTCTTGTGATTGTGATATTGCAAAATTGCACCCCGCCGTCCATCCCACCGCCACATCACCCATCAGAAATCTCACTTCGCATCATTTATATTTTACCTCTAAACACTTACCGCTCGTTCTTGCGATTGCGATATTGCGAAATCATAAATCGCACTTCACACCGTTTAACCTTTTCTCATAACACTTACCGCTCATTCCACCGATGTGATAACTCCTCCACATCACTCTTCGTACTTTGCAAAACTTACCATATCACAGATCACAACCCACAACTTTTACCACATCGTAAATCACACTTCACACATTTTATTTAGTTCTTGTCAATCCTTATCACTATCCCTTGAAACTTGTGAAGTTGCGATTGTGACATCGCACATCGCAACTTTTGTCCTGCATCGCACTTTTGAATTCTTTCCACTCCAAAGTCATTTATCGTGCTATAATAAGGTTTTATAAGGGTTTAACCCCCTCTTTCCACTTCCAAACCTCATTTTATGTGTTAAACCCCCCATTAACTTCATTTAGCCCTTTTTCTTCCCTCCAAGATGTAAATTAGCTCTTTTTAATTAGAATTAAGTCATGGATTGCCTAGTTGCATGGATAGAATCATGGTAGATAGATCATAGGGTAAGTAGAGTGAATTTAGCCATTTGGCCAAGTTAAGTGTGGTTTAGGATTAGTTTCCTTTATGTTATTTCTTTTCTGCAAATTACATTAGTTTCCTTCCTGTCATTTCTTTTCAGCAATTTAATTTAGTTTCTTACATGCATTTCCTTCCTCCACATTAAATGAGTTCCATTTCTGTCATTTCCTTTCTACAATTTAGTTTACTTTCATTGAAATGTGACAGAATTCACTAAGAACACCTAGATGTAGCACCCTTTCATAAAGCAGAAGAGGATGACATGAACAAAATCTATTTGTTGTGTATATAGCACTGTCACCTCAAAGTTTGTACGAAACTTGGGTTGATAAAGTAAAGTAGGGTAGCCCCTAGGAGTTGCAGCACGCTTAGCGCAATACCAGGGCTCCCCACTTTTTGGTGTCATTGTCAGGGAGGTGTCTAGTAGATGTTTTGATTTTTTTTTTAGCATTATTTTCTGATTTCCTTTTTTTTCATGTCATTTCATAAATATCGAAAAAAAAATACAAAAATATATGATTTTCATGCCTCGTAGGAATAGGAATACACAAAGACAAATCTTACTTAAAACCCCCACATCACCTCCTAGCCACCCTTCACTCTTATTTAGGAGTTGTGAGATTGAATCTGCTATAGGAGAGCCTTCTGAATATTTTGAGGATCCTATTGGGGAAGAAGAAGAAGATATTGTTTCAACTGAGGGACCTACTTCACCTATCTTAACCATGGCTAGGACCCAGAGAGCCTTTCCCATAAGAGAGGCAGATGGGGAAACTAAGATGAAAAACATTAGCCCCTCAGCTCTTCCATAATTCCATGGAATTACCTTTGAGGACCCTGACACATTCATGTTTTAATTTGATGTTGTTTGTAGGACTTATGACTACACCCTTGATGATCAGAAGTTGAATCTATTCCCATCCACCCTTAAGGATGGAGACTTGCAGTGGTTCCTGGGTCTGCCTGGGGATAGCATCATTACCTAGGCACAGATTGAAGATACCTTCAGCAGTAAGTACAAATACTAATGTAGGTCCAAGGAAACTAAGGATGAGATATTTAGGATGACTATAGGGCCTGATGAATCCCTAGAGGATTGTGAAGAGAGGTTTTAATTAAACTATAAGAGAGCCAACTATACTCTTTATCCTGACTCACTTAAACTTGTACTTCTTCAAGGGATTAGTGAAGAGATGATAGAAACCTTGAATATGTTATTATGAGGATATATCCACCAACAACCATGTCAAACAATTAAAACTGTCTTCCAGAACCATTCTAGGGCATTTAGGAAGAAGGGAAGAGCTAGGCAAAGTACATCAAATACCCCTTCCTCTTCCACCTTCATAAAACATGAGATTGGAAACATTCTAGAGGACTTCAAGAGTGACATGTTGCACACATTTTCTTTGCAAATGCATACAATGCAGGTCAAAAGGAAGCAAGAATAAGCAAGAGGGCCCTGGCCATATTTTGTCCTAGATGTACCAGGAAGTACCCAAGAAATGAATGTCCACTAAATGTCATAGAGGTTTTATTAGTTTTTGAAGAGAATCATGCCATAGACAAGTGTCCCTCCTTACCTGGACTTAAAGATGTATATCAAGGTGGGGAAACAATGCCAGAGAAACTCTGTTTCATCAACCAAAGAAGGCCTCAAGGCCCTCGGCCATGTCAACAAGGTATGCAAGGTGCACCTTACTCTTACTATTACAAAAATCAGAGTGCATCCATGCAACCTTGGTACACCCCCACTCCTCCATCCTATTCTAAACTTCCTACTTGGCCTTCCAACCCTTCATATCATGCTCAGCTAGTAAACCAACCATTTTAGCATTATGTTCCACAACAACCTCAGTGTGGCAATCCATCTCAATGGTGGAGGCCTCAACAAAATCAACTACTTTCTATAATGTCTCCACCCCAACCTCAACCTCATATTACTCATGTTGCTCCACAGAGTCTATCTAGAACTGCACAACCCAATTCGAACATGAACAATAGATAGGCACAACAGGCTCCCACTGGAGAAGCATCCCATCCAGCTTATGTTGTGGAGATACAGGAGGTTAATCTCAAGTCAAGAAGAGTAATCCTAGACAACCATCCCCCATATCCACCTGTAGAGGTTGAGGAGGAAAAAGAAGAAGATAACACTCAAATCCAATAACCTACTTTTCACCAGCGCCTGATCCACCCTTGTCAGCACACCCCGGAGGAGACTAAACCCTTGGGAGAATTGGAAAAATTGTGTGTAAATATGCCACTTGTCATCACCATTAATGATGTACCTATCTATAATAGGCTCATCAAAGGAAAGTGCTTCAATAATCCTGGGAGAAGGAATAGAGATACCCCCACCATCAATTTGGTAGGACAACGGTCTAACCTGATGTTGGGGAAGGTGATATTTTCAAAATACCTGGACCCTAGTAGTCGAGTTGTTGATGTGCATATAGACAATGTCATAGTCCCCAACACTCTGATTGATCTAGGGGCTGCCATAAATATCATGACCAAGGAAACTATGTTGAAAATTAATCTCCAAAGTGTTGGGCAAACGAAAAGGTATGTTTCAACCCCATCTTTACCACAATTTTTCATGCACTTTTATATATTTTACCTTCATCTTAGAAATAAAGTAAAGGAAAATAATGCAAAAGTGACGCAGAATGGAATAATGATAAAAGGAGTGTTTGATAACGTAAAAACTGATTTATCAATGTATTTATTAATATGGAAGCAAAACAACCAAACTGCTGACGAGATGACTGAAAGGCAGCAGACAAGGAAGGCAAACAAAATCATATCGGCTCCTATGAATCAACAGAAGATGGAGAGGTACAGTCGCGCTTGGAGTACTCAATTGATAACCATCAAGCACCAGGGTCCCATAATGACAAAGATACATTACTACTCTTGAAATCGCCTTTAAGCTATAAAAGGACGAAGAATGAACAAGAAGAGAGACTGTAATATATCTTCCTATAATAGACGTATTGGGACAAAATCATCAAGTTGTACTAATGTATTTCTCTATGGATTAATAAATAATTTAGCGTTTTTGGAATAGAAAACCTCTGAGTATTCCTTAGTGATAAGCTTATGGTGGCTTTGGGCCTAGCCCTAGTGGTTCTTCTGCTACTTCTGTGCTATACGTTTATTTACAGAATTTGTGTTTCTAGTTATCCATTATGTTTTATAAGACTTCGTTTAATTGGGTCCATGGACTGATTTTTCTCACACCAAAATTTGTAGTCCTCACATAGATCTTTCTAACAATCTATTGAGCGCATGAAATTGGGATCGTATGCCAAAGTAATGTCCCCAGGAAGTTGAAACACCAATTTACCCAAATGGGGCCCACATTTTTGGCGCTTCATCTCCTAGTATTAGGTTTTTGGACGTTTCAGGTTTTACATTGTTTCTCAACAATAAATAGGCCTTCGATCCTTATTGTAACATAGTTCAGGGGCTGGTAGTCGACACATCTCTTCTCAGGGATACGTTGTTAGTACCCTAGCTCATCTATTTTCATTATGTCTATAATAGGCCTTTGAACCGGAGGCCCTCGAGAAATAGAGGATCATGATGATGGATAAATTTTCCTAGATCCTTCAATAGCTGCCACCGGTGGCACATCTACATCAAGCACATTTGCCAACAGGTTGGTGACATCCTGGACAAATCCAATACCAATTTCAGTAGAATTCCATCCTGTCCCCCACATGGAGGAACTTATCGCAATGGAGACCATTGCCTCCTAAGGAGGGAGGAATGATCCAGGTGGATATTTGTGGCCACCAACCTATTCCATTTGGACCCGCAACATCAATTCTTGCAGCTTTTCACTTCCAGCAGCATACTATTTTTAGCAGGTTTTCGGGTCCTACACGTTGGGAGCCATTCTGGGGCATTAATGATCCAAGTCAATATTGGTGGTCACCCACCTGTTGCATTTGAACCCCACCATCGCTTCTTTCCATTTTCAAGTTTTAGCACAACTTACTATTTTTAGCAATTTTTCAGGTCCTAAACTGTCGGAGCCATTTTGAGGCCCTAAATGACATTTTTTGGGGAAAATCAAGAGCGACCTGAGTCCATGGAATGATGTTTCTCACACCAAAATTTGTAGTCCTCGGACAGATATTTCTAATGAGCTATTGAGCATGTCAAATGGAGATCGAATTCCAAAGTTACATCCCCAGGAAGTTGAAACACCAATTTACCCAAACAGGGCCCACAGTTTTGGCGCTTCATCTCCTAGGGTTAGGTTTTTGCATGTTTCGGGTTTTACATTGTTTCTCAACAATAAATAGGCTTTCGAGCCTCATTGTAACATAGTTCTAGGGCTAGTAGTTGACACATCTCTTCTTAGGGATACGCTGGCAGTACCCTGGCTCATCTATTTTCATTATTTTTGTAATAGGAATTCAAGCCAGAGGCCCTTGAGAAACAGAGGAACACAATGATGGATAACTTTTCCCAGATCCAAAACCGAACAACAGAAAGGCACAACATGCTCCCACTAGAGAAACATCTCATCCAGCTTATGCTGTGGAGATACAGGAGGTTAATCTCAAGTCAGGAAGAGTGCTCCCAGACAACCATCCCCCATCTCCACCTGTAGAGGTTAAGAAGGAAAAGGAAGAAGATAACACTCAGATCCTACAACCTCCTTTTCGCGAGCACTTCATCCACCCTATTCAGTACACCGTGGAGGAGACTGAACTCCTAGGAGAATTAGAAAATTTGTGTGTAAAGATACCACTTCTCATGCCCATTAAGGATTTCCCTATCTAAAATAGGCTCATAAAAGAAAAGTTCTTCAAGAATCCTGGGAGCAGGAAGAGCGATACCCCCACCATCAATGTGGTAGGACAACTTTCTAACTTGATGCTGGGGAAGGTGATATTTCCAAAATACCTAGACCCTAGTAGTCAATTTTTTGATGTGCATATAGACAGTGTCATAGTCCCCAATACTCTGATTGATCTAGGGGCTGCCATAAATATCATGACCAAGGAAACTATGTTGAAACTTAATCCCCAAGGTTTTGGGCCAAGAAAAATGTATGTTTCACCCCCATCTTTACCATGATTTGTCATGCACTTTTATATATTTTACCTTCATATTAGCAATAAAGTAAAGGAAAATAATGAAAAATTTAGGCAGAATGGAATAATGATAAAAGGATTCCTTGATAACATAAACACCGATTTGTCACTGTCTTTATTGATAGGGAAGCAAAATAGCCAAACTGCTAACCAGATGACTGAAAGGCAGCAGATAAGGAAGGAGGATAGAATCATATTAGCTCCTACAAATTAGTGGAATATGGAGAGGTACGACCATGCTTGGAGTACTCAATTGATAGCCATGAAGCAGCATGGTCCCATAATGAGAAAGATCCATTAGTACTCTTGAAATTGCCTTTAAGATATAAAAGGCTAAAGAATGAACAAGAAGAGAGACTATAATATATCTTCTTGTAACAGATGTATTGGAACAGAATCATCAAGTTGTACTAATCTATTTCTCTGTGGATTAATAAAGAATTTGGCGTTTTTGGGATAGACAACCTCTGAGTATTCCTTAGCAGTAGGCTTATGGTGGCTTTTGGCATAGCCCTGGGGGTTCTTCTGCTACTTCTTTGCTATACGTTTATTTACAGAATTTGTGTTTCAAGTTATCCATTGTGTTTTATAAGACTTCGTTTAATTAGTTAATTATGAACTTGAGATACTATAGCTTCCCTTTCATTAGACTATTTTACCATTCATGTCTTCTTATCTAAAATCAATACTTTTATAATTTTTAGATTAGTTTCAGCACAATTGTTGTTCAATTATACATATACTTAATGCTTGGCTTTTTTCATCATCATCATGAGTGTTTGGTTGATGTTTAATTCAGAAGGATGTCATTAGTTGATTAAAAGAGAATTCCATTGAAAATTTTAGAATAATTGATTGTTTTTCAATTTATTAGAGTTGATGTTCAATTTGTTATGGTTGTTGTTCAATTCATCAAATCCTGTTGTTCAATTGCAGTTTATTATTTCAGTCCTAAGTATTTATTTCTGCATAGGCTTAGAAAAAATTTAGCTCACTTGAATAGTTAGAATCATTTCATAATTCACTTCGAAGGTGATTTAATTGAACTTTGAGAATTAGACAATATTCCTTATGACAATTTAGAGTAGTCAACCTTCGATGTCACTTGCATATATTGTGCTTACACACTTGAAATAACAAGACTTGACCTGGGTTGATAATTAATTAAAAGCATTGAGGTTACCTTTAAATAGTCACCTTCATGACCCAACATTGACCCAACATTTTGGTGTCATTTCCGGGGAGATTGTTTAAGAGTGATGTCCTTCATTTTTCCTTTTGTTGTGAAAGAATTGGGTATTGAAAATGAGAAGTAAGAACCTGTGTACCGGAAAGAAAAATGCTTGCTCTCCATTTCGCTTCTCAGTAATTGTGTAGAGGTTAGTAGGATAGGTGCTCTTGTTTTATGACTAGGAAGAAAAAGATAGAATTAGATCAAAATCCCCCACTTAAAATCCACAAAACCCAAAGGATCTGTGGTCCTTGGAAGAACAACATATATAGAAGAAATCATTAAGAAAGTTGAATTCTAGGCATCTGTAGGACCCAAAACCATTCCTACTCAGGGTCCTACTACACTCCCTCTAACAGCAGCCTCACCATCTGCAGCCCATGCCAAGATTCACAATGAAACAGAAGGGTCTGAACAAATCCTTCAGACTGTTGAGCACGTAAGTTCTGACCCTTCAACAGAGGGAAATTCTTGCAATTTGTAGGAAGGAGAGAGAGAAACTAGTAGTGTAGTACAAGTAAACACTCCAGAGCCTGGATCCCTTGAGATAGTGGTTGAGACAGAGACAACCAGCATCCCAGATCAGGGAAGTGTTTTAAGGCTTCCTCCGCAACCAGTCCCTAATTCCACTCAGATTATTCCCCTAGCACAAGAAATTCCTGAAGACTACTTCATATCTTTGATCAAATGGAAAATAACCAAAATCACAAGCAAACATCAACATTGGAGTATCCCATTGTTGATTCAACCGCAAAAGCCCCTATGAAAGTCATTCCATTACAAAACATCCCCACTTTCCATGCGCTGACCTTGGAAGATCAAGATGAATTCTTATTTGAACTTGATGTCTTCTGTGGGGGATATGACTACACCACGGACCCTCAGAAACTGAAATTGTTTCCCTCTACTTTGAAGGGGACATCATTACGTTGGTTTATGGGGATCGATGGAGGAAGCATTAATAGTTGGGATGAGATGAAAAACTTGTTTCTTAACAAATATCGATACTACTATCGGAATTGAGAATAAAAAGATGAAATCTTAAATATGTCTGCAAGGGACAATGAGACATTAGAAGAATACATTGAAATATTTCAATATAACTTGCAAAGATCTCCATATACTACACTGTCTAAAGATATCTTAAAATCAACGATGATTAAGGGAATGAAAGAATAATGGGTTGAAACACTTAATATAATGGGGAAATGGGAGATATATCAAGAAGAAAATGATGACATTATTACGCTATGCATTAGGTGTGCTTGAGGTAGTATGTGAAGTAGGCCAACCGGGCGAGACTCAGCTACAAGGAATTCTAAATAGTCTGGTGGCAACATGGCTAGCCCAGAATTTGGTAATCTTTTAGAATATTTTAAAAGTGATATCTTGGGCACCCTGACAACACAGTTAGATGTCCTACAAGCCAAGTAGAAGCAAGCTATAGTAGAACAAAACTTGGCTTTTTTTTTTCCATGTTGTTGGAAGAAGCACAGCCAATGGGAATTTCCATTAGACATGGTCCATACATGCGCTATTTGTACCAAGGACCATGCCACTGACCATTTCCCTTCACTTCCGAGGTTGAAAGCACTTTTTAAAGAGGCAAAAGAAGAGACATAACCAATATTCTAATCAACCAGCGTCAATAGTGGCAAGCATGACCAGGTATGCCACAAGAGCTACCTCAGTTCTTTTCTTCTCCATAATTTAATCAACAGGATGCCGCAATAGCATGGCAGAACCAATCACCTTTTTCTACTTGGCCAACACAACCCTCTTCAGGTAATAATTGGCCAAGTTTTCCTTGTTCTCCCCCTTACTTTCAAAACAATCCCTATCAGTCCCAGTGGCCTGCCTCCACTTCACAGAACACAAATTGGTCTCAAAACTTGCAACGACCCCTGGGAATGACCAATCTACCGATGGGGATAGGGGCTCAGAATCAGCCTACATTACTAGCTCCATACCCAGTCCAACACAATACTCAGCCTATCATGTGTCCTCAACTGCTAGGTCAACCCTATCCTAATCCCAATAACAAACTGATTCAGCTAATCCAGATTTTCAAAAACCCAAACCTTGAAACTTAATAGAAGCAATGCAGTGAACTTAGGCTGAGATCAGGACATGTTATTTCACCTAAAGGAGATACAACCATACCACAACTTGAATATGAAATTTTGACATCACTTAATCAATCAACTATGACATAAACAGAGGTAAGGCACGGAAGGGACACAGTTGACCAAAAGGACACTGAAAACCTTATTATTTCCTCCCCTCCATTCCCTGAGAGATTAACATTGTCTAAACCAATAGTCTCTTCATATTTTGATATTCTAGGGGAATTAAAAAACCTTTGCATTAAAATTCCTCTTCTGCAGGCTATATAATACATTCCTATCTATGCCAAGATAATTAAATAAGTGTGCAGAAAGAAATAGGTGAGGAAATAAAAAATCATACCAACTGTTCATGTGGTGGGAGAACTGTCAGAGTTACTCTTGGGTAAAGAAACACTAGTAACATACGAGGATCCAGGGAACCCCATAGTTACTGTACAAATATCTGGCCACTCATTTTCAAACACATTAGCTGACTTAGGGGCGACCATCAACATCGTAACTACAAAAACCTGCAAAAAGTTAGGCATAAAAACATTAGAACCCACATCTACCTTGCTGGAACTTGCTGAAAGATCTGTTATCAAAATAGAAGGAATATTAGAGGACATCCTGGTCTATGTGAACTCATGGGAGTAGTCGACAAACTTTTTAGTTATTAACCCAAAAATTAGGTTAGATGGACACCCCCTGATTTTTGGTCAACCTTGGTTAGAAACAACAGACACTTGCATAGGCTACCGGATAGGCATCATTACCATTGCTAGAGGTGATGCCATAAAAAAAAATTTCATTTACCCACCTTCCAAACTTATTCTGCCCACTGTAAATATTCACAATCAGCCACATATATACTAGGAACAAAACATCCGTTCATTGCTGACAATAGTTGAAGCACTTGAATTCAATGATCAAATTGAAGATGATGTAATCAATAAATTAGCCATCTACTTCTGAAAATTTAAAATGCCAACTGTTAAAAGTAGTTCTTGATAATGAAGCATATGAATACCCCTTGGTAGACTTTGATAATCAACACATAACCATGACTGTTTTTTGCAACAAGATACCAATTGAAATTGAGCCAGGAAAGGCTTTAAATATCAATGGTAGTCTGACTAGTAACCAACAACAAAATCTCATTAATGTTTTATAGAAATATAAGAAAGTATTTTCTTGGGACTATCCAGACATGAAGGGTATAGCTCCTCAGCTATGCACACATCACATTTATATTGACAAGGATGCTTGACCCATTTGGCAGCCTCAGCGGATATTAAACCTGCATCTAAAATACATTGTAAAAGATGAATTGCAAAAGCTTCTTGATGTAAACGTCATCTACCCTATTTTGGATAGCAAATGGGTCTCTCCTTTAGTAGTCGTTCCTAAGACGAATGGGAAGTGGAGAATCTGTGTTGATTAAAGAGAATTGAATAAAGAAACACAGAAATACCACTTCCCCCTCCCTTTTATTGATCAGTTCCTTGATACATTAGCAGGAAAGAAATTCTTCTCCTTCCTTGATGGGTTCAGTGGTTACAATCAAATCCTGATAGCCCCTGAAGATCAAGATAAAATTACCTTTACCTACCCATGGGGTACATTTTCCTTTAGGGTATTACCATTCGAGTTATGAAATGCCCCAACAACATTTCAAAGAGCCATACTCAGCATTTTTTATTATTTAATAAATGCAGGACTCGAAATTTACATGGACGAATTTACTCCATATGCAGATGATTTCAATCAAGCGCTACAAACACTAGAAAAAGTATTGGAATGATGTATTGCTACCAGATTATGTTTGAGCAACGAAAAATGTCACATGATGATGACCGAAGGAGTAATCCTAGGGCACTACATCTCTGCAGCTGGAATACAGGTAGATTCGACAAAGACAGAGGTAATCATTTTATTAGCCACACCTTTTACGGAGACAGAGGTACGTAGTTTCCTTGGGTGTGGAGGGTACTATCATATCTTTATAAATAATTTCTCACAAATTTTTGTGCCCTTGTAAGCATTTACTAGAAATGTTGAATTCCATTGGTTTGATAAATGTGACACTACTTTTTCAGATTTAAAGAAACTAGTCTCCACTGCACCAATCTTACGTGGCCCCAATTGGGAGCTACCCTTTCACATTTCCTTAGATGCATCTGACACAGCGATAGGGGCAGCTCTCGGTCAAGCATAAGATAAAAAGGCTTATGCTATTTACTATATCAGCAAGAACCTCACTCCTGCCAAATTAAACTATATAGTGACCGGAAAGGAGTTCTTGGTTGTCATTTATGCTATTAATAAATCTAGACATTATATAACTAGCCATCAAGTATTCTTGTATACCGATCAATCTGCCATTAGATATTTAGCCAATAAACCTATTACAAATGGAAGAGTAACCTGTTTGTTGTTGCTTTTACAGGAGTTTGACATAACTATCAAAGACCGCCCAGGGAAGGAGAACGTAGTTATAGATTTTCTATCTATAGCTCAAAATTCAGATGACCCACTAGCGGTGTAAGATCAGTTCCCTGACGAGCATTTGTTCGTTGTCGCAGTAGAAACACCATGGTATGCAGATGTAGAAAATTACCTGGAAGTAGGAAAGCTGCCAAGACACTTGACATCAAAGGAATGGAAGCTAATTGTTTAGCACAATGCCAAATTCTCTTGGATTGGTGGATATATTTTTCAAATAGGAGATGATATGCATATACGCAGATGCATCCAAGAAGACGAGATTTGTGACATCCTACGAGCCTGTCATGATGAACCATGTGGTGGCCATTTTGCAGATCGTAGGACGAGGCACAAAGTATTGAAAATGGGCTATTATTGGCCTACAATTTTTAAAGATGCTAAGAAATATGTCCAAGCTTACGATAGTTAACAAAGAATGGGCCGCCCGGGCCAAGCGGAAGAAATGCCATTATAGCCACAATTAGTAGTGGAACCTTTCGAATGGTAGGCACTGGACTTCGTTGGACCATTCAACCGACCATCAAATCAGAAGACCTACATAATAGTTTCCACAGATTAGGTGACGAAGTCGGTAGAAATAGTTGCTTTAACAAGAGCTATGGAAGAATCTGTGATCAATTTTCTTTTTGAGCTATTTGTGCCATATGGCTTACCTCGGGAAGTGATAACTAATGGAGGGGCACAGTTTGTGGGAAATAAAATTATAGCGACTTTGAAGAACCACCATGTCACCCATAGAGTCACCTCTCCCTACCACCCTGATCCAGGTGGATATCAATGGCCACCCACCTATTCCATTTGGACCCGCAACATAAATTCTTGCAGCTTTTCACTTCCAGCAACTTACTATTTTTAGCAGGTTTTCAGGTCTTGCACACTTGGAGCCATTTTGGGGCATTAATGATCCAAGTGGATATCGGTGGCCACCCAAATATTCCGTTTGAACCCCTGCCATCGGTTCTTTCCATTTTTATGTGTCAGCACAACTTACTATTTTTAGCAATTTTTTGGATCCTGAATTTCTGGAGCCGTTTTGAGGCCCTAAACGACGTTTTTTTGGGAAAACCGGGAGAAACATGGGTCCATAGACTAATGCTACTCACACCAAAATTTTTACTCCTCCAACAGATATCTCTGATGACCTATTTAGTGCATCAAACAAAGATCGGATGCCAAAGTTACGTCCCCGCGAAGTTGAAACACCAATTTACCCAAACGGGGCCCACAGTTTTGGCGCTTCCTCTCTTAGGGTTAGGTTTTTGGATTTTTCAGGTTTTACATTGCTTCTCAACAATAAATAGGCCTTTGAGCCTCATTGTAACATAGTTCAGGGGCTGGTAGCAGACACATATCTTCCTAGTGATACGTTTCTAGTACCCTAGCTCATATATTTCCATTATGTTTGTAATAAGCCTTCGAGTCGGAAGCCCTAGAGAAACAAAGGAACATGTTGATGTGTAAAGTTTCCCACATCCTTTAACGACTTCCCATCAATGACACTTCTACATCTATAATGTCTGCCAATAGGTCCGCGACATCCTGGACAAATCCAATACCAAGTTCAGTAGAATTCCACCACCCCCCCCCCACCCCCCATGGAGGAACTTAATGCAGTGGAGACCATTTCCTCCTAAGGAGGGAGGAATGCTCCAGGTGGATATCGGTGGCCACCCACCTATTCCATTTGGACCCACAACACCAATTCTTGCAGCTTTTCACTTCGAGCAGCTTACTATTTTTAGCAGGTTTTCGAGTCCTGCATGCTCTGAGCCATTTTGGGGCATTAATGATCTAGGTCAATATTGGTGGCCACCCATCTATTCCATTTGAACCCCCACCATCGGTTCTTTTCATTTTTAAGTTAAACACAACTTACTATTTTTAGCAGTTTTTCGGGTCCTGAACTTCCAGAGCCGTTTTGAGGCCCTAAACGATGTTTTTTTGGGAAACTCGGGAGCAACATGGTTCCATGGACTGATGTTGGTCACACCAAAATTTGTATTCCTAAGACAAATATTTCTAATGAGCTATTGAGTGTGTCAAACGGAGATTGGATGCCAAAGTTACATCCCCAGGAAGTTGAAACACCAATTTACCCAAACGAGGCCCACAGTTTTGGTGCTTCATCTCCTAGGGTTAGGTTTTTTAACGTTTCAGGTTTTACATTATTTCTCAATAATAAATAGGCCTTCAAGCCTAATTGTAACATAATTCAGGGGTTGGTAGCCGACAAATATCTTCTCGGGGATACGCTGCCAGTACCCTATCTCATCTATTTCCATTATGTATATAATAAGCCTTCGAGCCAGAGGCCCTTGAGAAACAGACGAACATGATGATGTATAAATTTTCCCAGATCCTTCAATGGTTTCCCACTGGTGGCACATCTAAATCTAGCACGTCCGCGAATAGGTTCGCAACATCTTGGACAAATCCAATACCAAGTTCAGTAGAATTTCCCCCCCACATGGAGGAACTTAATACGATGGAGATCGTTGCCTCCTAAGGAGGGAGGAATGATCCAAGTGGATATCGGTGGCCACCCACCTATTCCATTTGGACCTGCAACATCAATTCTTGCAGCTTTTCACTTCCAACAGCTTACTATTTTTAGCAGGTTTTCGGGTCCTTCATGCCCAGAGCCATTTTGGGGCATTAATGATCCACGCGAATATTGGTGGACTACCAACTATTCCATTTGAACCCTAGCCATCGGTTCTTTCCATTTTTAAGTTTTAGCACAACTTACTATTTTTAGCAGTTTTTTGGGTCCTGAAATTATAAAGCCATTTTGAGGCCCTAAACGACATTTTTTTGGGAAAACTGCAAGAAACATGGGTCCATGGACCGATGTTGCTCACACCAAAAGTTGTAGTCCTTGGAAATATATTTCTAACGAGCTATTGAATGCATCAAATGGAGATCGGATGCCAAAGTTACGTCCCCAGGAAGTTGAAACACCAATTTATCCAAACGGGGCCCACAGTTTTGGCACTTCATCTCCTAGGGTTAGGTTTTGGAAGTTTTGGGTTTTACATTGTTTCTCAAAAATAAATATGCCTTCTAGCCTCAGTGTAACCCAGTTCAGGGGCTGGTAGCTAACGCATCTCTTCTTAGGGATACGCTGCCAGTACCCTAGCTCATCTATTTCCATTATGTCTGTAATAGGCCTTCGAGGCTCAATGTAACACAGTTAACAGACCTGCGTACACCACATCTCTTCTCATAGATACGCTACCAGAGCCCTAGATTGTTTCCATTATGTTTGTAAGATTATTTTAGTCATTCTTTTATTAATAAATTGAAGCATTATTTTCGCTGCATCTCTGTGCTTATGGTTATATGTGTATTCTGTTGTGTTCCTGTATAAATCCAGATCACACCCACAGGCAAACGAGCATGTCGAAAGCACCAACAAATTTCTTGAGGAAATTCTCACTAAAACAGTCTTAACACATCGCCAGGATTGAACTACTAGACTACCAGAGGCCTTGTGGGCTTACCACACAACATGGTAAAACACCAATGGATATTCTCCGTACCAACTGGTATTTGGAAGGGAACCAATTTTTCCTATCTAATTCGATATAAAGACTCTAAGAACATCCCAGGAATTGGGGCTAGATTTGACGAAGGCCCAGATGAAAAGACTCCAGCAAATAAATGAATTGGATGAAACATGACTACTTGCTCTACAATGGACTGCAATTATTCAACAACAACAAGCTAAGTAGCATGACAATGTCATTAAAAAGAAGACATTCCAGAAGGGATATTGAGCACTTCTCTATGACTTTAGATTCCAAGACTTCCCAGGTAACTTACAAACAAGGTGGCTCGGTCCATACGAAGTTTAGGAAGTACACAACAATGGTACCATTACCTTAACTACCATTGACAGTTCTAGCTCCACCTTCTGAGCCAATGGACACTAGGTGTGCCTTTATTATAAACCACTTACAAAAGAGTCTTTCTTGCAGCAGGTGCGTGACGATCCCACCATCCAAATTTTAGCTGTAGGGGGTGATGGCCCTGCAGCTTTAAGTTCATGAAAATTTGTTATTTCCTCTTGTAAATATTGTGTATATGTCCCCTGCAATATATATTTTTTCTCATTGTTATACATTACATATCTTCTTTATGCTCCATCTGCATTCTTTTTCTTTTATCCTTTATTTTGTGTTTTTTGTTCAAACCTTTGAATGACTACCATTCAATCCAATTGAATAGTTGTTGTTCAATCGAATTGAATATCTATTGTTCAATTTAATTTAAAGACCGTGTTTTTGGCTTTCTATTTTTTTATTCAAACTATTGAACGGCTATTTTTCAATCCAATTGAACAATTGTTGTTCAATCAAATTGAACAGCTGATGTTCAATTCAATTGAACAGCTGTGTTTTTGTGTGTTTATTTTTTTGTTCAAACCTTTGAACCGTTGTTGTTCAATCCAATTGAACAGCTCCTGTTCAATTGAATTGAACAGCTGTTATTCAATTCAATTAAACAACCATGTTTTTTTGTGTTTATTTTGTTGTTCAAACCTTTGAACGGCTATTGTTAAATCCAGTTGAACAGCTGCTATTCAATCGAGTTGAATAGCTGCTATTCAATCGATTTGAACAACTACTGGTCAATTCAATTGAACGACCATGTTTTTGTGTGTTTATTTTGATTTTCAGACCTTTGAATAGTTGTTTTTCAATCTAATTGAACAACTAATGTTCAATCAAATTGAACACTTTTTGTTCAATCGAATTGAACAATTTTTGTTCCATTCAATTGAATGACCATGTTTTTTTGTGTTTATTTTTTTGTTCAAACCTTTGAACAGCTGTTGCTAAATCCAATTGAATAGTTTTTGTTCAATTGAATTAAAAAATTGTTGTTCAATTCAAATGAACGATTGTGTCTGTGTGTGATTTTATTTTTTTTGTTTAATCGAATGGAATCGCTGATTTTTTTTCTAAGATTTTTTTTTCCTTTTTTGTGATGATCTATTTTCGAATACCCACTCCCCTTTACACATCCTTGCCATAAAAGCCATTTTTGGAACGGAATTGGCACCTGAAGAGGAGAAAAGCAATGATATTTCCTTCGAAACTTTGATGAAAATATCTAGTCTAGAAGCTGACATGGTTTATCTATGCAATGAAGGGTTAGACATCTCTTTTTCAAACATATTATCACTCAATTCATTTTCATAGTCTTATGCTAGTATATCTTTCTACACTCTCAAGTATTAATTCTCGTTGACATGAGGATATAGGAATAAAGAGTATTAATTGTATTGGCATTATTTTTACTTCTCACACCATCCCTACCTCTTAAGGAGTTACTGATCCTCCCTTAATGTATAAAGAACAAGAAAATATTATTTCTATGTGCAATTTTTAAGAGAGAATAGGGGGTCTCATCATGAGCCAACCTACCATGACCATAAGTGTTAACAGGTGACATGCCCACAATGGCCAACACATCAGGGTAGTGACCTTCTCGACAACTCAAACTTCTTGAAGGATAGGAGGTCTCATCATGAGCCGTCTTGATCACTCTGTTACAATCCTAGTGAGTGCCACTTTGACTATCTTGCCACCACACCAATACAGTGGTCTCTCCATAAAACAAGGAAAATGCCTACTTTTCAAAAATAAACTATTATGTCTAGATGCAATTTTTTAAGAGAGAATAGGGGGTCTAATCATGAGAAAGCCTACCATGATCATAAGTGTTTAACAAGTGACATGCCCACAATGGCTAACACACTAGGGTAGTGACCTTCTTGACAACTCAAACTGCTTGAAGGATAGGAGGTTTCATCACGTGCCAGTCTGATCACTTTGCTACAATCCCAATGAGTGGCACTTTGACTATCTGCCAGCCACACAAGAACAGTGATCTCTCCATAAAATAAGAAAAATGTATACTTTTACATAGAGGATTATGGCTCATTTTTGGGTTAAAATAGCAACCATGTGGAGGCTATGAATGGCAGCAGTGACTCTACTTGTGGTATGGAAGTATTTTTATAATAATAGCCAATTACTTGTATATACCTTATTTCCTCTTAATCCAATTCTGAGATAAATGCACTACTTGAATAAGTGTTATCACTATCTACTTGCATAATTGACTATGAATGAATTATCTTTCCATGTTTGAATTAAGGGATGGCAACACTAATCATAATCCATCACTTTTCATGCTTCTGTCATGCTACATTGTCAAAATAGGACATCCTGTCATAATAATTGCTATCTCGCTTTTCTCCCCTTCTTCGGTCATTTCCACCTGATGTACAGTTGTGATGATTACTGATTTTTGACCTATGCCTCGTATGAATTCATGATTGTTACAATCTCTCCTCTTTTCTTGAGCTCCAAGGCCATGGACACCCTTCTCTCATACAGTTGTGATTACTGATTTTTGAACTTTGCCCCGTATGCATTCATGATTTCTGCAATATTTCCTCTTCCCTTGAGCTCGAGGTTATGGACGCCCTTCTCCATGGAGGGGGTACAAATATCCATAATTAATAAGCATGCGAATTCCCCACATAACTCCCTTGGGATATGCTAATGGGACTAAAATATCATTTCATTTATGATATGAGGTTTCATTTTTTTTGCATGCAGTGTGTTGTTTTAACCAACAAGGGTAGAAGAAACATAGACAGAAGAAGAAACTAGTTGAGATAAAACATCATCCATGGGGGGGAAATTCTCTCCCCAATGAACCCACAACCTTCCAAGTCTCAGAATCAACTCACACCATTCTCCAGCAAGTTGGTTGGATACCATATTGACACAAAATTAAAGGGTTTAACACAGAGATAGAAGTTGAGTTTCTGTAAAACCTGCGGGAAGGGCATACCACAGATAGAGGAAGAATCATACCAATCGCTGAGGAAACCATCGCTTAGGTCTCCGGACTACCAACAGAGGGAGAAAGATGGACTGAAAAAATGTCCTTATACAAGGAGAAATCTCAGTGTACCAGGACCCAGGCGAACCATTAGAACGAAAAGGGAAGGGTATTAATCATGCATCCTTGCAGCAGCCTTTTCAACAATTGGCAGTGTTCATTCAAAGGTACATCGCATGTGACAGATGCCAGGATGTGCTAAAGTCTCGCCAACTTAAACTATTAGTTGTTCACAAGCAAAAAAATTTCAGTTAATTTGGCTTTTTTCCTCAATTCTGTATTGCACAATATTGCTGTTCGAATTAAAAAATAAAAAAACCCCCAAGCAGTCATCAGTCACCATGGCTTAATTAAATTCATCATCATTCATGATCTAGGAGAACATCAGATAACTTGGGATAGCTTTGTTAATCCCACCCTTCCTACCCATGAGGAAAACCCTGTCAAAACAGAGATTGAACTTCCCAGAATAACCGTACCCAAGAGAGAAAGAGGGAAAAGGACCCATGTTTCTACCACAGAACCAGGGAAATGGACATGGTCTGAAAGGCTGCAACTATGGCAATACACCTCTGGATTGCCATATGAGGCGGGACCATCTCATACACTGCCTTTAAGCCCCCAAAATATGTCCTGATTACAAGACTACGAAGAGGAAATGTCTCAAGTTCTTGAGAAAATGAGAGCATCTCATGAAATTGGAAGCCAATATGAACAATTTTAGGGGTAGAGGGACCTGTTCAACCAATTTTCCACTTCCAGCAGCTATGGACACACTGAAATACTACCCCACCATGATGTATTACAGGATTTAAGGGTTTTATATCCATCTGACAACGAATGGATGAGTATGGAAGACCGGAAAGAAGGGATATCTGAATCTAGAAATCAGTCAGGAGACACTGTCCCATTAGAACAAAACACAAACATTGAGACAGTTCCCTTGACACCTGAGGGAAATATTATCTTGACCAGTGAGGACATCAATGCTGAAATAAACTCTTGGATGCATGAAGAAAATACCAATATTGATAACCTTAGAACTGGAACAACCATTTTTGAAACCGAAGCCACTGCTCCTCCTTCCCCTTCCAAGACCTTGCTAAAAGAGAAATCAGCTGAGAATAAGTTAAATAAAATGAGCAAGAAGTGCAAGAGATTGAGAAAATTGATAAAACATTTGAGGAAATAGTTGAAAGAAGAAAACAAGGCTCAAAATCTTGAGAAGGAATTGGCTACCATGGGTACCCAAACAAATTTTGTTACCCGAACGGTAGATGCTGCTAAAATTTCTATGCAGGCTGATTTAATATACAATGTTGAAGCCTTTGTATAGAATTATTTAAGAGATACTGCTGAAGTCCCTGTACAAATGGATCTAATGGAAAATGCTGAAGCATCTGCATGGACTGATTTAATAGACACCACTGAAGTTTCTGTACAGAATGAGTTAATGAATAAGGTTGAAGCCTCTGTACAAACGGAGTTGATACATACTGTTGAAGCCTCTATGCAGACTAATCTACAACTTACAAAAGATAAAGGGACTCAAATAGAGGTGACACCTACCTACACCCCCCTAGTAGAAAAGGTTTCCAATCAAAAGTTGGGCAATGAATTAATTTAGGTCTAGCATGAATTGGCCCAACGCAAAAAGGAATTAGTACCTTTACATGAACATGAGGCACTATTGAAACAATTCAAGGACCTTTTTGCAACTAAGGATGAAACCTTTTCCCAACTCAGGGATTAAAGGACAAAATCGAAGAAAGCACAGGAGAAAGTGGAGCAAGCTAAAGATAAAACGAGTATGGTTTCCTCTCTTTACTCAGATGTATTAAATTTCAAGGAACCAACCACTAACTATGCTTTATTCTTAGTGGAACAATATTTTTTGTTGAAATTCAAGGTTGTCAGGGTAGGGAATCCCATTTCTTTTAAAACCATTGAGGAATTTGTCTAGTGTTTCAATGAGCAGGATGAGCAAGTCCAACATCTTTTGTTTGAATTATATTTACAAAATTTATTTCTAAAGGAGGACAATGACAGTAACCCTATCCCCTTCATAGGGGATGTTCAGTTTGAGGCTTTCCTATATTTTTCCAAGAACCAAACTCGGTGGGCTAAGGCCTACAACACCTTTTCAAAACAAGAGCATGGCCTAGACATATGGGTCATAGGGTAACCTACTAAACCCATGTACCTGTTTATCCAACATAAGAAATTCATGCAGTGGGAGGGAGTGATATCCAAATTGGGACCTATTAATAGGGATATTGTGAAGAATGGGTGGGCATAATTCCAAGACATTCAGGAAGAAGCATTAGAAGCATCCAAACAAAGATGGCTAGCCTCTACAAATAATGTGAAGAACAGAGAACCATTTGGTTACAGGAACTTCAAAGTTGCTTCTTCCAAGTTCCTTTTGTACAACAACCTAATTTTTAACATGGGTCCTACATGGATAGGATGCATATATAGATGCCCCCTCATTTGGTACCCCCTTGAAGACTATCATCATGATTATGAGTTACCAGAGGGGCACACAAACGCAAAATTTAAAATTATTAAACAAAGGGATGACTTCAAACTTTACAAAGAAAGAGGTATACCCTGCATATTATTTAACCCAACTACATCTCAACCATTTTCTTGCATGAGGACTTGCAAAAGGGTAAGTAAGGGATTATGTTGGGCCAAGAAAAATTTATGTTTCACCCACATCCTTACCATGATTTGTCATGCACTTTTATATATTTTCCATTCATCTTAGCAATAAAGTAAAGGAAAATAATGCAAAAGTGAGGTAGAATGGACTAATGATAAAAGGAGTGTTTGATAACGTAAAAATTGATTTTTCATTGTCTATATTGATAGGGGAGCAAAACAACCAAACTGCTGACCAAAAGGTAGTAGACAATGAAGGCAGACAGAATCATATTGGCTCCTATGAATCGATGGAATATGGAGAGGCATGGTTGCGCTTGGAGTACTTAATCGATAGCCTCGAAGTAGTAGGGTCCCATAGTGAGAAATATTTGTTACTACTCTTAAATTCGCCTTTAAGCTATAAAAGGTCGAAGAATGAAAAAGAAGAGAGACTATAATATATCTTCCTGTAATAGACGTATTGTGACAGAATTTTCAAGTTGTACTAATGTATTTCTCTACGGATTAATAAATAATTTGGGGTTTTTGGAATAGACAACCTCTGAGTATTCCTTAGCAACAGGCTTCTGGTGGCTTTGGACATGATCATGGGGGTTTTTCTGCTAATTCTCTTCTATACGTTTATTTATAGAATTTTCCTTTCCAATTATCTATTATGTTTTATAAGACTTCGTTTAATTGGTTAATTATGAACATGAGATACTATAGCTTCCCTTTCACTAGAGTAGTTTACCATTCATGTCTTCTTATTATAAATCAATGCTTTTATAATTGTTAGATTAGTTCAGAACGATTGCTGTTCAATTATGCATATAGTTAATGCTTGGATTTTTTCAAAATCATTATGAGCATTTGGTTGATGTTTAATTCAGAAGGATGTCATTAGTTGATTAAAAGAGAATTCCATTGCAAAACTTAAAATAATTGATTTCTGTTCAATTTATTAGAGTTTCTTTTCAATTCATTACGGTTGATTTTCAATTCATCAAATCGTGTTGTTCAATTGCAGTTTTTTCTTTCAGTCCTAGGTAGTTATTTCTTCATAGGCTTAGAATAGAGTTAGCTCCCTTGAATAGTCAGAAGCTTTTCATAATTCACTTCCAAGTTTATTTGATTGAACTTAGAGAATTAGACAATCTTCCTTATGACAATTTAGAGTACTCAACCTTCGATGTCACTTGCATATATTGTGCTTACACTCTTCAAATAACAAGACTTTCTGTGGGTTGACAATTAATGAAAAGCGTTGATGCTACCTTTAAACAATCACCTTTATGACTCAACAAAAAGGACTTTGAGGAGAACCACAACAGTTCTGCAACTTGTAGATTGGTCCACAGTAACTCTGGAAGGAATTGTTGAGGATGTTATGGTTACCATTGACTCTTGGGAGTATCCTACAGATTTCGTGGTCCTGCAACCAAAAACCAAGTTTAATGGTTATCCTCTCATCTTAGGGAGACCTTGGTTAGCCACTGTAGATGCTTATATTAGTTATCGGGCCGGAAACATTATTATCAAAAATGGGCCTTTGTCCAAACAGCTAGTGTTACATCCTCCATCCCAGCCTTCCATTGATCATGATCTCCCTATATGTTTGGAGGATGGAGAAGATGAGTTATATAACACTGCCCTATGTGTACCATAGATGCTATTCTTAGAGGGGGGCATCTTGATGAAGATGAACTCATCGACCATGCCATTCAAAACAAGTCCTCCACTAACACTCGTCTCAAAACCTTAGTCAAAGAGTCTGAAAGCCAACCTTGGATGGAAGTGCACTTAGTTGAGACAACCTCTAAAACCACCAAGGCTATTGTGTTTGGCCCATCCAGATCTCTGAAAATCAACCCAAACCTCTCGAATGAAGAAGAGAAGCAACTATGCAAGCTTTTAAAAGAAAATCTTAAAGCATTTGGTTGGGATTACAAGGACATGAAAGGGGTGCATCCTTCAGTATGGATGCATCACATTTACATCAAAGAAGGATGAAAGCCTGTGAGACAACCCCAAATAAGGATGAGCCCAGCTCTGAATAACATATTCAAATAAGAGTTGTATAAACTATTCAATGTAGGGTTCATATAGCCTATATCCAATAGTGAGTGGGTATCTCCTCTTGTCCTAGTCCCAAAGAAGAATGGGAAGTGGATATTTTTTGTTAACTATCGAGAGCTTAACAAAACCACCAAGAAAGACCATTTCCCTTTTCCCTTTATAGACCAAGTCCTGGATGGCATTGGAGGGAAGAAGTTATTTTCCTTTTTATATGGGTTCAGTGGGTACAATCAGATTCAAATCAACCCTGAAGACTAGGATAAGACTACTTTCACCTCCCCTTAGGGTACCTTTGCTTATAGAGTCTTACCCTTTGGGTTATGCAATGCTCCAACCACCTTCCAAAGGGTTGTCCTGAGAATCTTTTCTGAGTTATTCCATGACTCTGTCGAAATCTACATGGATGATTTAACACCATATGGGGATGACTTCCAGGAAGCTCTCTCCAATTTCGGTAAAGCACTAAGAAACTGCATTGAGATGCATCTCTCTTTGAGCCTATAAAAGTGTGAATTCCTAAAGAAATCAGGGGTTGTATTAGGGCACTCCATATCCCAAGCAAGAATATAGGTAGACCTGAAAAAAATCACTATCATCAAAAGGGTACCTGCTCTTCAAAAGAAGATAGATGTTAGGATATTCTTAGGCTTAGCTGGTTACTATAGAAGTTTCATCAAATATTTAAGTAAGATGGTTTCACCATTATTTGGGTTATTGGCCAAGAATTCCAATTTTATTTGGTCTGACCCTTGTCAAGAGGCTTCCGAGCTCATTAAGAAACATTTGACTAATGCCCCCATCCTCCGAGGTCCAAATTGGACACCCCCTTTCAACATCCACACTGAAGCATCTGAAAAAGTTTTAGGGGCAGCATTAGGACAATTAGAGGACAAAATCCCTTATTCCATTCATTTCATCAGTAAGAATTTGTCAAAGGCCGAGCTGAATTATACTGTTACTGAGAAGGATATGTTAGCCATTGTCCATGCATTGAACAAATTCAAGCATTATGTCACTAGATATCAGGCCTTTGTCCACACTAACCATGCATCCATCATGTATTTAATGAAAAAAACAGATGTAAATGCTCAGATAATTATATGGTTGTTACTTTTGCAGCAATTTGATTTGACTATAGTTTACAAACATGGAAAGGAAAATGTTGTTGTAGATCTGTTGTCTATGTTAGATCTTATTGCAGGCGAAGAAGGAATGGCAGATGACCAACTTCCAGATGAGCACCCCTTTTCCATATCAACACTCTCACCATGGTTTTATAATATAGCCAACTACTTGGTTGCTGGAAACCCCCCTCCTAATATTTCATTCAGCGAGAGGAGCAGAATTATCACAAAAAGTGCCCCTTTCTCATGGATTGGCGGAAATATTTTCAAGCTAGGCCCTGATCAAATCCTAAGGATATTTCTGAGGGAGTAAGAATTTTTTGATATCCTCTCTGGATGTCATGAGAGCCCATGTGGAGGCCACTTTTCTTCAAAGAGAACTACTTACAAAGTTTTGCAGGCAGGATACTATTGGCCTACCTTTCACCAATATTCTAGAAGATACAGCATTAGGTGTGACCAGTGCCAAAGGATGGGGAAACCCACACAAAGGGATGAAATGTATTTACACCCTTAGGTGACTCTTGAGCCATTTTATAACTGGGGCATGGAGTTTGTTGGACTTATCGATCCACCATCTGGAAAAAAGAAGTATATCATAGTCTGCCCTGATTACCTTACAAAGTGGGCTGAAACAAAAGCAATGAAGGTAGCAACTGAGGAGAAAGTAGAAAACTTTTGAGGGAGAACGTTTTTTACAAATTTGGATACCCCGGAGAAATAGTCACTAATTAAGGAGCACAATTCACCTCTCAACTCATTAAGAATATTTTGAGGAAGCAGAAGACTAAGAATAGAACTTCTACTACCTATCGCCCTTAGGAAAATGGCAAAGTAGAGGTAACTAACAGAGCTTTAGAGAGAATCCTTACCAAGGTTATGAGCAGACGTAGAAAATATTGGGCATATATATTGGTAGAAGCTACTTGGGCCTACAACACTACTCGAAAGACAACAACAAAATTCACTCCTTATGAACTAGTCTATGGTAAGAAAGCTCTACTTTTAGTTGAGTTTGAATTCAATACTTTAAGAATGGCAGCTGAATTAAATCTAGATCTATCAAATGCTCAAAAAGAGAGGTTTTTGCAACTAAATGGATTCGATGAGTTCAAAATGCAATCACTTCTTCACACAGAGGTATTTCAGCTACAAAGGAAGGTATGGCTTGAGAAGAACATCAAAGAAAAGACCTTCCAAGAACGATATTGGGCGATGTTGTATGATTCAAGGTTTAAATATTTTAAAGGCAATTTGATGACAAGATGGTTAGGACCTTACGCAGTGGAAAAATGTTTTGATAATGGCGCAATTGAAATTAGAACCATTGATGAGGAAGGAATCCCCTTGCTTGTCAATGGTCACAGATTTAAAATCTACAAGAAGCCTTTCTCAAAGGTAGAGTTCATAAATTCAATAAGAATAGAGGTGTATGTGATGGGAAACTCCATAGTTTCCCATACCTCCTAAAAAAAATAAAAAAAAATCTTGTGGGTTGAAAACCTTGATGGAGGAAGCTGACTTGCTCAAAACAAAAAAAGAGAAAAAGAGAATAAAAGGCCATGGGTGAGAACCTCTCTGAGACACCCAAGGCAATTTTTTGGGTTGAAAACATCCATGGAGGCAGCCCACTTTCTTTCAAAAGAAAAAGAAAAAAAAGAGGAAAAGAAAAGAAAAAAAAATAGCATCTCTGTGTTTTCTGTGTTTGTTGTTTTGCAGGTTGTTAATGGTTCCTAGAAACACAAGGAAGCATTCATCTTATTTTCCCTTATTATATCTTACCATCCATCCCATCATTCACTCCATTCATATTCATAACTTCCTCCATCACCTCCATACACCACACTCCTCCATTCCTAAGCACAATGTTGCAAGAGAAGCAACACACAAAAATCAGGAAGTTCCTTAAAAAAACAAAGTTGTTCATGGACGAATAAGAAGAACAGAAGGAAAGCTACATAAGATACTCCAGGAGAATGAGAATGCCACTTGTTGTCTTGTGATTCCTTTGAAGGGATAAGGAAACTTCAAAGTCAAGCAAATGAAGAGTTGGAGTGGGTAAGATGAAGGCCCAATGCTTCAAGCACATGCCGGGAAGCCCCCACTTCGACCACGTCACATCATTCATCGCGCATCATGGATTAAAACCCATGCTAATCATCAGGAGGGAGTTAAAGAAATGAAAAATAATCTCAGATCAGTGGAAACCCGTAGGCACAAACATCCTGTAGGTTATCAGTGTTGGTGCCTCCGTAGTTGACTCGGCCAAAAGTCCGCTGACCACAGATCTACAGCTCATGATAGTTGTGGGGAAAGACCCCTGATGGGTGCATTCTACCCTAGATAATCCCTACAGTGACGTAAGTAGCTTGTCATCCATCTTCAACATCACTCATCCCCCCACTCATCGCATATCACACCCCGCAAGTCTTAACTCTTACCTACTAAATCTTGCGATATGTGATCTGTAGGCAGGACCCCACCTTCATCCATGCCACGTCACCTTCCCCACCCCCACACTTTGCACAGTGCAAAAATATAACATTTAACCTTCGTTTCTCACACATAAATCTTGTGATTTGCGATCGGAGGGCGACTCCACCTCTGTCCGGCCATCGCACTTCACACATCACACTTTTTATTGTTTACCCTTTGATACGCAAACATAAATATTGTGATCTACGATGTGTGGGAGGGACCCCACCTCCATCTCCCACGTCACTTCTTCCCATCACATATCACTCACCGAAAATTTTAACATTTAACTTCTGCTTGCTCGCAACTAAATCTTGCGATTTGTGATGTACGATATGAGTTTGGGTTCCACCGCCTTGCCACGCCATCAATAGCCCTCCCGTGGCCTTTTTTCAGCTCTTTTTAGTGTTAATAAGTCTCACTAACTCCACTTCTACTTCCACCATCCTGCCCTCAGCTCCGCTCCACATCAATACATTTGACGACTCATAATCTATTTCTGAAGCCTGTCTCTTGTGTGTTCCTTCTCTGTTCTTTCTCAACACCTCTACATATTTTTAAAGCTTCTACTCATTGTTTTATAATTGGCCCATTTGAAACCCATCAAGCCTCACAGCCTCCTGAGCCCTCTCACAGTATAGTTAATTCACATGAATCGACTTCAAGGTCTTCTCCATCCTTGAACCACCAAAAGCATTATTATCTCATTCCATATTTTATCAGAGGAATCCTTATGGTTATCTACATTTAACCTATGATTTTAAGATTTCCTTGGCACTGGTCTTTTGCAACTCAAGTTTGTCTCTAAGAGCTACAACACCACCCATGGCATCTCAAGCAGCCCACATGACATCCACAACAGAGAAAAACAACAAGCAAAGATTAGTAGCTCATTCAGGAAGCAACTCATTCAGCAAGATGCTCATTCATAGCACAGGAATATGGTGAGGAATGCAGCATCTAAAATTATTGTCTCCAACTGCCCGCTCCTGTAACTACCTTGGAAACAACAGGTAAAATCAGGTATAGCTTCTCACCCCTTGCTACACATCCATAATAGCCAGCAATAATTAATTTTCAGACTTTGAGTTTAAGGGGAAGAAAGGTGGCCTGTTAACTCGGCCACCATCGTGAGGTGTGACTGGAATAAAATTGGAAGTAGATGACACCTAGGCATGCAAAAGAAAATAATTTAAATCAAGTGGAGTAGAGGAGAACAAGGGGAGGAAAAATGCATTCTATCATGAACTAACAAGAGAAGGAAACAATTGTCTACAACCAAACTCGAGCCGAGCCGAGTTACAGAAGCACTCCAAAATTAGTTGTGTTATCTAATAAAAGAATATGTCGTCTCATCCAAACTAGTATATTGAAAAATTTTAAAGGGAGAGATACCGACGGAAGCATGCAATGCTTAAAGAAGAAGAGGAAGAAACACAAACAAGAAGAACCAGAAGTAGAAGAGGAAGAGACAAAGGGCCAAAGAAAAATAGAAGAGATGGCCATAGAATTCATAGAGATAACAGAAATTGGGTGAGAAACAGACTCACAACACAACACCACATCCCCTCAATACAAAATATAGTTGCCACCATATCTCCTCTGAGCGGAAAGAGAAAAAGGCAGACCTCTAGGTATTCTAGAGCCGACAAGAATGAGATAGAACCATAAAATTCTCCCACAAGCCCAATTATCATTGAAGAATCAACAAGGGGGGAGGAAATAATCAAAGAGATAATTCTGAAGGAGAAGCTACAGAAGGCACAGGCATAGAATGTAGCACTTAAGGAGAAAGTAGCCACCATGGTTGAATTATGTATAGAATCCCTTCAACACATATTCCCCTTTGACTCATATGCTATGTACCTTAAAGAACAATGCCTTCTATTTCAAATCAAAACTCTAGCCTCCCATGGATCACTACCTTTCCAAGATTGTAGGAAATTCATGAATTTCTACAAGCAAGCTAACATGGTTGATAAGGCAAAGCTGGAAGATTTTTATGTGGATAACTTTGTGCTGACAAATATGGATATTTGGGACCCCAATCCTACAATGAGGGATATGCAGTTAATGGCTCTAACACCTTGGATGGTGAATGAAGACACTAGAGAAAAAGAGATATGGAAGGTCATGGGAAGAAGAAATAGAGAACCCTTATATATCAAACTAGAATTTTTCAGCCCAAGAGGAGTCATCCTTAACAGTCTAGATATTGAAAGGGACCCTACACTGGTTGAAAGCTACCTTTAGACTCAAAACTGGGTGATAGGCCACTTTGATGATGTCTCTAGGCGGATAGAAGATGAGTGCATTATGGCCAACAAGAGGAGATGGAACAACCTCCCTCACAGCCTCATGAACATGGAGTACCATACTCCAGAAAGTATGATGGCTGCATTGGAAAGGGTACCATTATACAAGAGGGCGATGCGGGCCAAAAAGATCTAATGGTTGGGACTAAAGATCAGCCTACCTTTGTTGTTGGGGCTGACTCATGAAGAGGACATTGATGCATAAGATAGAGAATGGGAGAGTGCAAAAAAGAAGAATGGTTTTCACCCCCTTAGGTAAACTCCCACACTTCTTCCTTAGGAAATCAGGGGGGATGTTAGAGCCTTAAAGGAAGCACAAGAAGAGGATTAGTTGCTTAGAGGATGAGCAACCATTTAGTAGGGGGGTTGATGGTGAGCTCCATCATTAGACATATTTGGAGGGGTTAATAGTCACCTTTTTTCCTTGTTAGATATTTTTTCTTGCATTTTTATTATTATTTTGTTTTATGATGCTATTGTAGGTGGTGATTAAGGCTAACATACTCTGAGTGCCTAATATAAGGTTGAGTGCAGAGAATCATGAATTATTAATAACTTTTATAAGGATTTTATCATAAATACTCAGAGGAGACAAGAAAGAGGAATTATAGGAGGATTGTCCACCCTTAAAGGTAGACGAAGGATCCCAAAGATTCTCTCTAGCAATTCGAATTCCAAAAGCAGCCAAAGGATCCCCAAGGATTCTCTCCTACAATTCAACTTCCAAAGGCAGCCAAGAAAATCAAAGAGGAGTGCACCCAATCCTTGTTCACTGGGAGTCAAGTGGACTCAATCACCATTTTCTAGGGAGCTGTTGGTAGCTGTCCTATAGAATAAATAGAGCAGAGCTAGAGCTAGGAATAGTTAGTATATTCTAGTCTTGATTCCATTCAGAGCTATCGTTGTGAGCTATTGAGCTTTTTTCTTTATTCAGTGAACAAACGTTCAAAGATGTATGAAGTTATTATTTTATGAAATGATAATAATGATTTCATTCAACTGATTTAAGTTTCAGAGGTCTAGGCTCGCGGGTTAGGGCCCAATTCATGTGCCTCAGCTTCGTTGTTGTTCCTATCATTTCCTTTCTCTCATTTAGCTAGTTTTGTTTCTACCATTTAAGTTAGATCTGCTTCTGATAATTTTCATTGCTATTTAGTTTTTGTGTTATTGTAGTTTTTAATTACTTATGCATGGTAAAATAGAGGAAAAACTCCAAAAATTGTGGTCAAGTCTCCCCCTCTCACCTCTGTCAATAGATTTCGAGTAGGGACGACCTTCCCAAAGGCCAAAATTTCTTTCTGTTAGAGTTTTGGGAAGAATTTTTATTACGGAGTCCAATCCTTTCTTTCATTGTTTATCACGCATTTCTTTTTGTTTCCCGTGCATGAATCCGCAGGTTTGTTTCACTTATAAGAACTGCCCTTATGCCTCCATTCCCCTCCTTTTACTATCATTTTAACGTTGTACTTACCTAACGCACTTAAGCCCTTCAAGCCTTATTTCTTTTATTTTCTCCATTCACGGTTGCCTTACGCGTTTTATGTAAAACACGCGAAAAAACCATTCAAACCGATTACAACGTGAACTCCGCCTTTTCTCCTCAAATCTCCTACCACCTTATATCGCAATCCCATTTCACAACTCTTTCCCTTTCTCCCTTAACACTTACCTCTGTTCTTTGCGATTGCAATATTGCAAAATCGCAAATGGCACTTCGCACCATTTAGTTTTTCTCTCTTAACACTTACCATCAGTTCTTGCGATTGAAATATTGTGAAATCATGCCTCGTCGTCGGTCCCACCTCCACATTTCCCATCGCAAATCGCACTTTGCATCATTTAGCAACTGGTAGAAGAAGAAGAGAGGGGAGATATAGAGGAAGAAAAACAGAGAAAATATTAGAAGGGGGAAGAAGCCCAAAGGTTTTAAGAAGAATAATTAACTCATGAACTATAGGATGAGAAGTATGAGGAAGAATACACCACCCATCCCATGGATGATGAGCCCAATACTCCAGGTGAATAACCACTCACATGAGGACATATTCCATTCAGCGATATGGGGATTACACCTACTCTAGTGGATCGAGTCATATATGTCTAAAACGTAGTGTTTGATCAGCGGAAGAAGAGGATTGTGTAGAAAAAGCATAGATATTTCCCACAGGATCCTCAAAACCTAGTCTTAGTGGTGACAGAAAAAGTGATCACTTCCAACACTAGAATAAATCTGGGGGAAGTTATGATGGAAAATTTTTCGGCCTCTATAGTGACACACTATAACTAAGAATAATTTATAAAAGTGGCAAGGGGATCCCGGGATGTGGCCACGGGGTCAACAGGTGGTACTACAGCTGCAGTACTGGAGGTGACCTCCGCCCCGTGGTCACCGCCGAAGAGTTCCCGGATCAACGAATCAGACACAATGGCTGATGAAGTGGACGGATTGGGGGAAGTGGCATGTAGTCTGCTGGTGGAGGGGGCGGTGGATGGAGTGAACGAGGTGGGAGGGAGACGAATGTTGAGGAAATCCGCTGGATCAATCAGCGGTTCCTCCGGAATCAGGGTAGCTGTGGGCGGCGTGACTGGTGGATCATCCTCCGTAAGGTCCACCACGGGATCTGTGGCCGTAGTGCGGGCCCTCTTGGATGGAGGTGGCCCGGTGGAATCGGGTTCGGGGCCCGGTTCACCCATTGTCGTGATGATGGGGGTGGCAGAAGTGAACAGGGAAGTGGGAATGGGGGAAGTGAGGGAAGCGGTGTTGGAGAGACCAAGTGACCGATTAAGACGAAATTCATTAAAAGAAGGAAATATAGGGGCGCCACTAGAAACAACCTGGGTTACCACGTTGAGTCTCCGAGCCTGGTCGTTGAAATGCTCCACGACGGGGACCAGCACTTCGGGCAGGGTCGCTGCGGTCCCCGCTGCGTCTGTGGTCGTCGCCACCGCAACTTGGGAAGATTCTGCGGCACTGGTCGCGGCAGGCTGCTGTGCAGCCCGCATCCCATCAAAGTTGTATCGGAGGACTCCATCACTAAAGTGCTGGACGACCCCCGGCCAGGTAGAAACCTCTCTGTGGAAGACATTATCATTCAACTGGAAGCGCAAGGGCGCCATATGAAACGTGTGGTGTGGTACACAAGCCGACCGGATGAAGGTGTGGTTATGGCTGACGCCAAACCACACTTGTTCGCTGTATTCATCCAGCAGGTTCCGAGGTACCCGTTGCTGAGAAGCGACCACATCGATCATCCGCCCATACCATTCTCGGAACGCCTCTGCGTTCACCTGCCTGGTGCTGGGGGCCGTGGACACCTGCCAGGGAGAATATCGCATTGCGAACGGTTGGCTCCCGGTGAGCTCTGCCGGTGTCCGTATCGGAGGAACATGCCATTTCCACATGGCGAATGCGAGGAGCAAGTACCCATAGATAAAACTGGTAGTCCGTCTGTAATTGTCTTCGCAAGCCGCGAAGAGTTCCTTCAATACAAACGAACTCCAATTCAATCGGGCCCCCTTGACGCAGTGCTCCGCAATAGAAATGGTGTCCAAAGTGCACTCACCCTTGGTGTAATGGCGCATGGTCTTGCTAGCTATTAGGTAGCAAGCGAACCGGATTGCTGGTACATTGATCAGATCTATCTTGGCACCTTTGCCACCCCGGCGAGTACCATACTTTGTGTAGAGGTCCGCCTCAGCAGATTTCCGGGCGCGCTTGGAGGCTGTCTGCCCCGCAGAGGAAACATCTGCACCAGTCTGGCAGAGCCCCGTAAGTCGACCAATGTCTGCTGCATGTATTGGGATTTCCTCGTTCAACCATAGGGACCCGTTCTGCACCCGACTGAGGAGGAACCGGGTGCATTGCAGAACTGGTCCGGTGGTGCCGAAGACAGGAAGACTTCGCAAATTCATCAACGTCGATTGCTGGAGACCCCGGAATTCGTCCTTCATTCGACTGTTAGAGCTGCTCCCTGGTGTATAATGGTGTTCCATGAACGTCTGCCAATGCAGATGGGGAAACTCAGCCGGGTCGGACAAGTTAGCGTCCATGCAGGGTGCATTGTCGTACTTGCCGACCAGTGATTCGAGTCGGTGAATTCTGCGATCAATCGCTGGTTCAGGCACAGAGAGAACAGCTCTTGGCATCTTGGCGCGCCTCTGATAGACCTGGACAACTCGTCTGTAACTTCCTGCTAAGTGCCGAGTGCTCTGGTACTGCGAGTGCTCCGGAGTCGCTGAAACTTCCAAACTGAATTGGTCCGTCATCCCGGTGCTGATAGCCTTCATGCAAATTGGGCCATCTGCTGGCACGCGCGGGGTTGATGAGACTCCATAACGGCAATTAATTCTTGCTATCTTTCTTGCCTGCGCTAATCGTGCGATCAATCGCAGGTCTGTGTATAATCTGACAGTTGCTGACGGCGTCATTGGGAGATGGGCGGACCCGACGGCGGAGAGAACTGCGGCTGATGGTAAATGATTACGGTATGATTACTGTCCATTAAGGGAATTTATGACCAAATCTGAGCTATCCTACGGACTGACGAAAGGACTGACGGTTATGACCTGGACTGACGCTGGCACGAGGGCAGATCCTTCGTGCAGGACACGCTGGACTGGGAGCGGCGTCCTACTGGACTGGCGCGCCGCCACGATGGACTGGCGTTGCGACACGCTGGACTGGCCCGCTCCGCGCCATGGGAGGTTGCGGAATGAATGCCGCAACTGACGGTTTATTTGACTAACTGCAAAGGAATGGAAAAGACTAACTATGCTCATCCCGGTTGCGGGAGAGTTATTCAACTACGCTACTCTACGGGTGCTCTCGGTTGCGAGAGTTATTAATGGAAAATGAGAAGTACCTACTCCTGGTAGGGCTTCAGGCGTGTGCCATTCACCCATCCTGGAAGAACTGAGCCGTCCAATTGTGCCAATCGAACGGCTCCTGAGTTGCGGATCTCGATAACAAAGTACGGTCCCAGCCAATGCATCTGGAGCTTGCCTGGAAACTTCTGGAACCGGCTGTCGTACAAGAGAACTTTGCCGCCAACCTGGAAAGCTTTAGTCTTGATGTGGCGGTCGTGCCACGCTTTCTGTCTGGCCTTCTGAACCTTCTGGTGGAATTCCGCAAGAAACCGAGCCTCATCCAGCTCCTGTAGCTCGTGGAGTCGTTTCTTCAGGGACACGTCTTCTGAGAAATGAAGGGACGTTGCGATCAAAAGGCTGGGTACGGTGAACTCGGCGGGAATCACGGCTTCCCGGCCATACACCAGCCGGAATGGCGTCTGGTTTGTCAAACGTTTTACTGTGGTCCGGTAAGCCCATAATGTCGCTGGTATCCGCTCATCCCAATCATCCCGCTGAGCATTGCAAATCTTTGTCAAGCCCTTTTCCAGAATCTTATTGAAGGCTTCCACCGTACCATTGGCCTGCGGGTGGTATGGACTGCTCTTATGATGCTGTATCATAAATGTCTCCAGTAGCGATTTGACCGTGGCATTAATGAAATGCGTGCCTTGATCACTGGTCAAGCTTCGGGGGCAGCCAAAGCGGCTGATGATGTGCTCAAAGATGAATCGAGCAGCGGTCTCGGCGGAGCAGTCGCGTACCGCTGCTGCTTCAGCCCATCGTGTGAGATAATCAGTCGCCGTAATGATGTACCGGGCTTTGGAATGGCGAGCGATTGGTGCAATGGGCCCTACAAAATCAACAGCCCACTTCTCAAATGGCCGCAACACATGCACAGGGTGTAGCGGAAGCTCATCCCTGTGTGAAGGCCGTCCCGTCCTCTGACAAATATCGCAACGTTTCACATAGGCCTTACAGTCTGTATGCACCGTTGGCCACCATAGGCCAGCTTGAAGTACCTTCCTTGCGGTGGGTTTAGCCCCTACGTGTCCTCCCGCAACACCGCTGTGACATTCCCACATCACGGCTTCCCGCTCATGGTCAAGAACACACCTGCGCAACACCTCATCCAGGCCCAGCTTGTACAGCTGCCCTGCGATCAATTGATAATCGGCCGCCCGGACAACCAAGTGGCGTTTCTGAAGCGGCGTGTAGTCCTCGGGGCACTGTCCCGTGGTCAGATACGTGGCAATGTCAGCCAGGTAGTCTGGGACCGCTTCAACTCGAAATAGATCAGCATCCGGAAGCTGATCATCCAACGGACCATCGTTTTCCCCCGACTCCAACCTGGATAAATGATCGGGACCAACATTCAACCTGCCCGGCTTGACAATTACGTCGAACGTGAACTCCTGAAAGAGGAGAAGCCATCGGCAGATTCTCCCTTCCAACACAGGCTTATTGACCAGATATTTTAAGGCCGAATGGTCCGTGAAAAATGTAAACTTACCGCCCAGAAGGTAGTGGCGGAACTTCTGGAGAGAGTACACCATCGCCAACGCCTCCCGCTCGGTCGTGGTGTAATTCTTCTCCGCATTAGATAACCGTCGGCTGGCGAAGTATACCGGGTGGTCAACTTTCGTTTCCCCGGGTTGCGCCAGTACCGCGCCAAGTGCAATCCCGGACGCATCAATGTGCACATGGAACTGCTTATCCCAATTTGGATGGACCAGTATTGGAGCCGTCGCCAGTTTCTCCTTCAATGTGTCGAGTGCCGTCCTGCATTCCGCCGTCCACTCAAATGCTTCGGACTTCCGCAACAGTTTCTCCAGAGGGGCAGTGATTTTGGCGTAGTTGCGGATAAACCGCCTGTAATATCCTGTGTGCCCTAGCAGTGCCCGCAACTGCTTCACGTTCTCGGGGGCCTCCATGTGGACAATAACCGCGACCTTGGCGGGATCTACGCAGACCCCTTGCTTACACACCACGTGACCCAAGAGTGTGCCGAATGGTACTGCAAAAATACATTTCTTCAAGTTCAGGGAAATCTGCAGCTGGCGACACCGATCGAACATAACACGCAACAGGGAGGCGTGTTTCTTCAGTAGGCTGTAAAGGGTCCAATCATCCATATAGACTTCCAGGAACTTGTGAATGTACTCCCGGAAAGCAGCAATGACAATCCGAGAAAACACAGCCGGTGCGTTCTTCAGACCAAACGGCATGACGTGGTATGCGAACGATCCCCACTCAGTCGTGAATGTTGTCTTCGCTTTGTCTTCCTCGGCGATGCGCACTTGATGGTAGCCCGAAAACCCATCAGTGAAGGAATAAGCTTCGTTTCCCGCGACGTGATCTAGAACTTCGTCGCTGAAGGGAGTGGGAAACGGATCATGAATACAAGCATTATTCAAACTCCGATAATCCACGCAGACACGGATTTCTGCTTTGTCCTTCTTGTTCTGGATGACAATGGGACTTACCCACTCAGCTTTCTCTACTGGAAAGATGAGTCCCGCAGCCAGCATCTTGTCGATCTCCATCTTGACCTTCTCTTTGATACGTGGGTTCAACCGGTAAGGTCGGTGCTTCACTGGCCGGGCTCCTGGTTTCAGTGTGATGCGCATCTCGCCCAAATCCCCTTTAATCCCCTTCAGGTCCGCAACTGAAGACGGGAATAGATCTTCATACTCCCGGAGGAGACTGAAAATTTCTCTGGTCGTCTCCTCGTCCCAGTAATCTCCCACCGTTGCCAGTTTCGGTTTCTCCCCCGTTCCAATGTTCAGCTTCTTTGTCTTTAGGGGCTGCAAATGGACTCCTTCTGTCGTCGGCTCGTCACGAACACTCCGCTCGCCCTCATTCTCGTCAAAATAGAGGTGCCTCAGGTCCTCCAAACTGTCGTCCCCTGTTTCGCCGTCAACCCGTTGGCAAACCACTTCGCTCTTGACCCCTGAGCGTGACGCCACCGGGCCCTCATTGGGCTCGGGATGGCGGAAAAACAGAACCTCCTTGACGGCTTGTAGGGCCTGAGATTCCTGCGCCGTCTCTCCTTCGAACGAAAAGCTCTGGATGAACTTTTCCTCAACTACTTGCCAAGAGCGGGTCCCCCGTTTCCGCTCTTCCTCTAGGTACCAGGCCTGGGGGATTGTACCCAGGGAGTGGATAAATCTGTGGACCCACAATTCCTCAGGGTACCTGGCGCTGCGCCACTGTTCCTCGCACGCCCGCAAGTGCTGTCGCGGGTCTGAAGCTCCATGGTGTTTAAGCGTAATGCAGGGCCCTTCATCCTCTTTGAAGCGTGCCCGTAGTGCATCAGCCACCAATTCCCATCGCAACAGAGTGTTGCGGTGATTGTTCCACCATCGTCCCGATGTTGACTTCAAGGCCACATCCAACAGTGGTATCCGGCATTCTTCTGGGACCCGATCTTCCACCTTGGTGATAAAAGTATTCACCGCTTGCATGTTTGATAGTGTGGGGTACCCGCGGATCTCAGTCCCCACCCACCGGACCTGCGCGATGGCGGCACATCTCCGCGTGGTGGTCTCATAACCCCCTTGCTTCCAGTCTTCCCACGCAAGCTCGGATCCGAGTTCCGAGCTCTGCACACTCCGCCAACTGATAGACCCTGTTGCGGTCGGGTTGATATAATCGTCCCTCCTTCCTGCAGTCATCTGATAGAGATGGTCCATTATCTGAGCATCCTCCCGATTATCCACCGGTTCCGTGTATTGCGGACCCTGATACGGGTCGAGAGGCTGAGTGACCCTTACCTCCCCATCCTCAAAAATCATCAGCTCCTTCTTGAGGTCGATGATCGCGTAATTCTCAAAAGCCCAATCAATGCCAAGTAAAGCAGGATAGGGGTCCTTATCGCCCATGATATCAATAACCTCGAAGTCGGTGTATGTCTTCACCCCCGCAACATCAACCTCGACACCCTCAAGTCGGCCGATTGGCAAAATACAGTACTGGTTCGCCATCCGGAGTTGGATTGGGGAATAAGCGAGCCGTGGCTTTCCAAGAGCCTCCCATGTCTTCCGTGGCAATATATTGACGTCAGACCCCAAGTCCAACATGGTGTCGCTGATTTGGAATCCCGCGACCTACGTGTTAAGCCGGAATTCTTTGCCTGTTCGTTGCTTGTTCCGCTTGACGCGTTGCACGTATTGAGGCCTAGCGTCCACCAGATTTCTGGGTTCTGCACGCCCCTGCAGTGCTCCGTCTAACACATGCTTGAGCTGCTGCCGCAGCTCAGCGTCATCGACAATCCTGAGAAATAGCCGGAGCCAATCCTCGACCACAGCATCTGCGGCGTTCTGAACACCGGTTTCCGGCCGCCGGGGCTCCTCCAGCCCTCCCTCGTTCCGCAACTGGGCGAATGCCTCAACCGCCTCCTGAAAGTACTTCTTCTGGACTTCGAGCCTGGTCAACTTCCTTGGGGATGCCGGCCGCACCACTCGGGCTGGTTCCTTCTCGTGGGCATCCTCTCCAGTCTTCTTTCCACCTCGGGTTACTATCGCAACGTTCTGCCTGTCGGGAGTTGCGGTGCTGCGCAGTTCTGAGTTTACCAGGTTCGCTCCCCTCTGCCGCACCCGTTCTTCCCATTTCTTGATGAGCTCCGGGCAGTCCTCTGTAGCATGGGCGTTGACCCGACACTGGGAACACCAGGGCCGTCGCGGAAGGGGACACTCTCGAGCCACATGACCCTCCTGGTCACAGTTGTAGCACTTTACCGGACCGCGTCCTCCAGTCCGGCCTCCGCGCATGCCGCCACCTCTCCCCCTTGTAGCCTCGTTCACCCTGCACGAGGGACGATCCAGTCGATCCGCAAGTGCGTCAAGCGCCCTGCACTGCTCAGTGGTGTGCGTTGTAGACACACAGAATTCGCAGTATACATTATTCGGTACCATGGAGTACTTCTGTAATATCGGGCACATCCGAGGAGGATGCCCCATTGTTCGGCAAATCTCACAGTACTCTGGGGTGGAGGACCCTGGTTGCAGTGGAAACCCCGCAAAGGCCTGTTGCGTCTGGTATACTCCCTGCGGGTTCATTGCCGCGCCACCCCCTGGTGGTGGACCCCCCTGGATAGCCGCAACTGAGGGTCCAACTCCTGCACCGCGCAACCGAGGACATTCAGTTGCGACGTGCCCCTCGACCAGGCAATGAGTACACCAAACATTCGGTCGCGCTGGTCTTGCTGGCTGAATTTCCTTGAGCTTCTCAGTCAAACTGGCGATCTGGTGTTGCAACCCTATCAGAGAAGGGTCTTGCGGGGCCAGCCCCCCCCTGTATTCCTGGGGGTATCCCGCCATGGCTTCAATATTCATGGCCTGCTCCAAAGCATCCTGCAGATTATCAATCTTCTGCTGAGTGAGAGGGGTTCGTGTCAAGGGGAGCAGAGCCTTGATGAACCAGTCCCTCTGGTGGTTTGGATCGATCGGGTAGCTCAGTTTCCCGATCGCATCCTTGAATCGCCGCATCAACTCCCATGCGGTCTCGCCTTCCTTCTGCTTAATTTCCCATAGCTCGGACAGACCCTGCTGGTCCGTCTGGGGGAGCTTGAATTCGCGGACAAAATCCCGCTTTACGTCCGCAATTACAGGATTAGGGTGCACCTCAGACCACTTGATGAACCACCGCAGAGCTCTCTCTCTGAGCGTGGTTTGAAACTCTATTAACTTCCCTGCATCCGGCGTCTGTCGAGCCCTCCAGATGGCTTCGCACAGATACCAGTGTTGTTCTACATCGTCATTTCCCCGGCCAGAGAACTCTGGGTACCGGGTGAAAGATCCGGCCATGTATGCTTGCGGAGAATTAACCAGGATAAAACCTCCGAGTCCTGGTTGTGTAACGGTCCCACTGGGGAAAATACTACTACTAGTAACGCTGCTACTACTGGACGTTACCGACGCCACTCAACTACTAGATAACTGACTTAATGCTTGTAACTGAACAAAAATATTTCTTAAAGGTTGATAAAGTACCAGGGGAAGGTCGGGATCCTGACCATGCGGAAGGTGGGACGTAGGGCTGCCTGGAGGGGTGGGTGTCGTCTGATCCTGAAACATCTGCTGCATCACGTCGTGCCATTCGTCATCGGAACTTTCTTCGAGCCGAATCTTTTCGTTATCCTTGCTAGTCGGTACTTCTCTTTCTCGCGTCGTTGGGCTCCCATGCACCCACTGTACGTCTGCTGCCGTCCCGTCTCCTGTCCGGGTATTCAAACCCATGGTTCTTGTCTTCTGAGGCGCCTCCTTCTGATTTCTCCTCTCGATCTCCCTTCTCTTAAAATCTCTCATTACCCTTCTTCGCCACCTATCGGCGATCTGTGCCCGCCGATGTGCACGTGACTCCCGCAACTTGCATGCGGCCTCAACGTCCATCCCCCGCTCCCTACTCCTACAGTCTACACAGCATCGGTCCCCTCAATCCTTCCCCCAGTACGGGAGGTTTACGCTTCCATACTCGTTTTGTGGAATTCAATCAACCCTTCGTCCACCATTAGGGCTTTGATCCACAGCGGAATCTCCTTCAACAGTTTTCCCCTCAGCCCTGAGTGAAACACAGCCTCAGCCTTCGAGAAAGATTGGTAGCACTCAGCGGAAAACTCCACAACGTATCCTTCCAACGTGGTCTTTACCCAAAAATCCACTGCGCGGGTTAGTTCAGTATCTACCCGGTGCAGCGCTACCAAATCTTCGTGCGCCCACCTGCGGTTTATCTTCCGCAAGCCTTCTTGGGCCACCTTCGCTCGCAACCTCTGCAACCAGTTGTAAAGATCCGTGGGAAACCTTCCCCAGAAAATTTCGTACGTATCGCTAGCTGAGTCAGAGAAAAGAACAAGCTCCCTGACCGCCGCCTCCTTTTTCTTGATCAGCTCCGCCTGCTGAGTAATGAAATGGTCAAGATGATCATCCCACCATCGCCGTATTGCTCCTTCAAAGATCCTCGAGACCATGATCTAGATCCCCTCAGAACATGCAGGTCCCGGCAACGGAACCATTTGTTGGCGAAAATTCAGGTCTCGCGGGCAAGACCCAGGTTCAAAGGGATGTGGCCAACAAGGGGTCCGGTGTAGTCTAGCAACACGCCGGCATTTTCACCCTGCTCCGGGAGAGCAGAGCGTCTCACCCGAGGCGTGCCGCGACCACATGAAAAAGGGGATTGGATCACTGGTAAGGAATAAACTCGCAACCACAGAAAGAAAGAGCATCCATTACATATACCAGAATGCACATGCAAGATCACTAATTAAGTATTCAGATAGTCGCAACTTAAAATTTTTAAAGTAGTGCAAACACATCATAACACATAACCAAAGCATAGGGATAGCAATCCTTCTTTATATTATTCTTCGGGGCAATTACATGATTACATATCTTCCCTCTCTGATAACTCATAAATCAGATACAGATGGGTCTAAGAACAGAAAGGACGAACGTAGAAAGTAGGAACCAATGGAGAGAACAGGTCTGATTCTTCCGCGGCTGCTTTCGCATTCAATCATCACTCAACAATGACCTCAACAGCAACCGATCAACCAACCTCTCCCTTTCTTCAGCCGGGTGATCGCCTTTTATTCACCCGCTCGTCGCGACTGGCGGCTTCTCTGCGTCTTTGCTCTGGCTTTTCCCGACTTCTCTTCTGATGTCTGCATGTTCTACCTCCTGTTTTCTGCTGTATCTCTTTCATCTGTACTTATCTCTGTTCCATCTCTAGTTATCAAGTGCTTCCGCGCCGCCTTGGTAGCTCCGCAACTCCTGGTCACGCGGTGCGGTCGCGTTAGCTATGTGTATTTCCTCCGCAACTCAAAAAGAGTCCAAGTTCAAAAATGTCTTGGCTGAAAATTCAAAACTTAAAC